>VDFB02085273.1:0-41799 GCA_007258455.2 Sequoia sempervirens
TCCTTAGCTTCTCGTGTTGTAGTCAACTCTTCTTCAAAATTTCGAATTGGTTCTAGTGAAGAGTTTGGAGGTAGAAGCGCTGCTTGGTCACCTTCATTTAGTGGCTTGGTCAAGTGCTAGATGTAATTTTTTAGGCGGTCAATCTCTTTTTTATATTCCTTTTTCTTGGCTACTTCCCTTTCCAGCCTGGACTTGATAGTGGCAACAGAATTGTCCAAGTCCTCGACTTCTTGCTCTTTTGTTGTTGGACCCATGTCAATGGTCGTGATGGTGTACTCGTCCGGGGCAATCTCATCTTGGAACTGATCGGCTGTAGGTATTGCAATTTGTACTGTGCGGTTGCCAACCTCATCTCTTCGGATGGTGGAAAATTTCTTGGCCTTCTTCCTTGGGGCAATTTGTTCTAGCCTTGCCAAGAAATCTGTGTCATCATCTTCTTCAGGAACCTCTGTTGGTGCCTTTCTCTTTAATCTTTCTTTTAGCCAATCTGGTATGGTTGGCTGCTCGATTCCGTCCTCCTGTTGACCTTGGACTTCTTGAATATCCTACACTTCTTGCTCTTCCTGAATCTCTGGTATATCATGAAGTTCTTGGACATTTGGAATTTCCTGCAAGGATGGGTCCTCTTGGATTCCTTTGAGGGCGGAAATCATTCCTTCCTCGAATTCTCCATCCATAATATCTAAATCATTGTCGGATTCTAGGATCTCAGTGCCCGTAGGAGAAGGCTGAGCATCGTCCTCTAGTTGTATTGGCTCTACATTTCCGACTGGGGAAGGAATCCTGGCATTCTCCAAAGACTCTTTATCCATGGCAAGAATTTCTTCTATATTTCTAGAAGTGGTCGACTGAAGAAGTCTAGATTTGTGCTTCTTCCGAGAAGGCCCTTCATCTATCATTTTACCCTTGTCCTGTTTTGCAGATGTATCAATTTCTTTCCTCTTTCCCAAGTTGGCGGCATCTGTTGGTCCATCTCCATGAGATGCACCGGCATTTGAAGAACAGGACTCTATATCACCCATCAGTTCGTACGTGAATTGCACATTCCTTTGCCTTAAGAGTTTCTACCTGCTGATCTATCCACCATTGAGAATACTTGAAAACAGGTCCCATGAATGTTGCAAGGTCACCCATCTCAGGCTCATACCAACTCATAGGAGGAAGTGGCTCGTTCTCATTGAAGCCTGGCTGCACATACCTTCCGTCATCCTGTAGTTGATTAGGTACTTTGAGAATCTCCGTTGCCCTTATCACGTTTCGTGGCAATCTTAACCACAACCTTTTTCTCACGTCATATTCGTCTGCTGCATTGGCCCAAAAGTCTTCTAAGTCTACTCAGTGTTTGTACTTCTCTCCGTCCACAGTCTTGATGTGATGGAGTGGATCAAAGTTATTCCTGGACTTGTATGATATGAACGGATATTGCTGAATCTCCAGTCGAGCAATCTCCGCCGCTTGAGCCGTTGGACAGGATTCCTCCACGTTGCCAATGAAAAAAGGAAAGGTGACAGCCGCCTTCTGTTTCGGCCTCTGAATATTTTGATACGCCTCCAATCGCCTTAGCACTTCCAGCAAAACCATTTTGTTGGTTGGATAGATGGGCAGTCTATAAGGATTTCCTGGGAATCCTTGGATCCTGATGTAAGTGAACCTGGGATATTGGATGAACCACAATCCATATCTGCCAATCAAACTCTTGGCTTCACGGGTGAGTCTCTGATGTGTTCCACCTTGAAGAAGCCGAGTGATGTACATCAGAAAGGCGTCATGAGCTCATCGGAAATGTGACTTCTCTTTTAGTTGCAATTGCGGATAACAATCATATACCTTGAGTTGTCCTTCGCCATTGCCAACCACACCTTTGCAAATCAAGCCAGAATACTTGTAATACCTTGCAAGCGCATATATGACGTACGAGCTCATGTGGAAGGTCTTGGTTTCCTCTAGGTTAACCAACTGTTCATGGAGGCTATCACTGATCATTCTGGACCAATTAAACATCTTGACTCCAGTGATTATTTCGTCAATGAAATAATACATCCAGTTTTCGAAAGGCGCACCATGAGGGTTGCCTACTATTCTGTTCAGCAGCAAAACTATGTCACCATATTCTTCCTTGAAATGTGTTCTAACCAACTTCTTTGGCATCTTTTCTGCAGTTGGTTTGGGCTTCGACAACCAATTCTTGTTTATGTTGGATGCACAAAGGTCTTGTTGGTTCTGGTAAAGCTTCAGTGCATCCTCCTTAGTGCGGTAGGGCATTCTATTGTAAACTGGAATCCCGAAAATTTCCTGAATGGCTGGCTCGGACAAGTATGCGAGAATTCTTCCATCGGGAGCTTCTATTTGCCTTTCTCGCGCATTATAGTGCAGTGCGCATTCCACCATAAGTTCCGGACACTCCTTTGCTAGTGGAAATCCAGCTGCGTGAACAATTCCATTGCGCATCATTCTTATCGTGATTGGCGAAGGTAGTCGTCCGTCGCTCCCGTACATTCTTTTCTTGAAGTCTTCGAGGTCCACGTGGCCAAGATTGGTGTCCACAACATGCTCCCACTTTGACTTGATCTTTGACTGCATCTGCACACCCTTGCTGGCAAACTTCATCCTTACCGCTTCGAAAATAAATCTGCCAGGTAAAGGCAAAGAAAATATTTAGAATTCGAAATTTAAATCAATTTGCAATAAATTCCAGCGAGTTGTTTAAATTAAACTTCGTGAAAAATCAAGCTGGAAAAAAAAAAAAATGATGAAGCTTTATGTCAAAATGAAGTGGACAAAGTAAATCTGCCTGGATCTTCTGAAAGAAATGATAACGATCACAATGCAAGCTGGCAAAAAATTTGCTTCTTTCACTTCACTGCAGACTTTTCTCACTTTGTCTTAGACAAATTTCTTCTCACACTTTTATTTCGAAAACGAATGATTGTAAAAATGAGAAGTGAAATCAATTATAGAGGTGAGAAAATCGATCCAATTAGCAAATTTCAAATGTTTCCTTTAAATCGAGCTTTAACTTATCTTTTACTCAGCTTCCGGGGGGCAAGTTTTATCTTCAACGATAATATCTCGGAAAGTTTCTAAATTCAACGCCAGTTCGATAAAGCTTTCTATATCCTTTTTCCAATTTCGATTTTTCAAGACTTATCTCTTTGGGGGTGTTGGAAAATGAAAAATTAAAATAATTAAAATAATTATTTTATGTGTTATTTCCAACCCGTTCATTTTTATGGCAAATTATTTTTTGTCTAAGGCAATTTGATTTTTTCGAAATTTTTATTTGCCTTAGGCGAATTTTCTTTCTTCCAAATTGTTTTGCCATAACTTTAATCGTCCAAAATTATTTTGCCGTAATTTTAATCGTCCAAAATTATTTGGCCATGAATTTATTTCATCTTCCTAGAACGTTTGGCATGATTTTCTTCAAACATTTTGGACTTAGGCGAATTTTCTAAAATGCCAAGTAGAGCGAATTTTCAAAGTGCCAAGCATATATTTTTAATTTTCCAAAGCTCATACTTAGGCAAAAAAAATTTAATTTTCACCCTTCTAAGCATGGCGGACTTCCTTTATTTGTTTGCCATCACTTATCAAGCCGTTGTCTAATTTGTCCAAGGCGTACTTGCCTTGTTTCCTTGCCTCTTCATACTTGGATAGGGGCGGACTTTCTTCATTTCTTTGCCACCTTTAACTTTTGGCTTGGGGCGGACTTCATCACTTCTCATGCCATCTTTTTCCTTGCTTTATGTCCAAAGGCAGACTTTATCATGTTTCTTGCCATCTTTTATTTGACTTAGGGCGGACTTCCTCCTTTGGCTTGCCATTTAACACATTATCCAAGGCAGACTTCATAGGATTTCATGCCATTTCCTTTCTAGCTCAAGGCGGACTTCATCCATTTTGTTGCCATTTTCCCTTTTGACTTGGGGCGGACTTGGTCTCCTCTCTTGCCACTTAAGTCTTGAACATGGGCGGACTTGGGCTATTTGCATGCCATTTAACATGTGGCTGGGCGGACTTGCTACATCTTTATGCCATCCTCAGTCTTTTCTCAAGGGCGGACTTGAGCCTAACTCTTGCCATTTTCCCTCTGGCTGGGCAGACTTTGTACCATCTCAAGCCATTGTCTTGTGAGCTGAAGGTCTTCCTCATCTTCTCCATGAATCTCAGTCCTCTTTCTTGATGAATTTCTCAGATTTTACATGTGTTTCTCAGATTTTTATCAGATTTTGATGATTCCATGATTGATTTTTCCAGATTACTCACCATTTTCTGTGATTTTCAGGCAATTTTTTCCAGATTTTTAACTTTTTCCAGAATTTCACGATGAATTCAAAATATTTCAAATCAATTTTCTGAGAGTTCTGTTGATCTTTTCGAACTTCTGAGTGGATTTTTGAAACTTGAGACCTTTCTAAATATAGAATTTTTGTAAAAATAGAAATTTTCCAAAAATAGCAACTTTTTGAAAATAAACCCTAAAAAATAGGGATCTCAGAATTGCTCAAAAATGCCAAAAAAGTAGGTCCTAAAAA
The DNA here is from genome assembly GCA_007258455.2 of Sequoia sempervirens. Classification (NCBI taxonomy): domain Eukaryota; kingdom Viridiplantae; phylum Streptophyta; class Pinopsida; order Cupressales; family Cupressaceae; genus Sequoia; species Sequoia sempervirens. The sequence goes on from VDFB02085273.1 coordinate 4,536, forward strand.
ATAGGGGGCCAGAGTGAAAAACCCTAAAAACTGGGAGGTGTCGGACTTGACTGAAATGACAGTCGATCTTCGTCTCCCAGGCCTCCTAAGCATGATGGTGACGTTTGCACAGTGATCCAGGCTAAGACTCATTTGCTTAACTCAAGTGACCATTCAAAATTCAGACTCAAAACCCCAAACGGAGACCGGAAGAAAACCAAGACGCAACGACAAAACCCTAAAAAGCAAAATATGAGGGTCCCCATTTGCAATGGGGTGAGGTGTGAATTAGGTCACAACAAGCCTATAAATTGAGCTCGCCCCTCATTTGTAAAGGGTGCAGACAGTATATGAGATTGTTGCATTGAGACTATTTCGAATAATAAAAGCTCTTATGCATGATTTGCTTTGAATAACTTTTATTGTCAAATAGTAAGCGAGGTTGCATATCTTCTTCCACCATAGATTAAAGTTAGAATAAGATTAAGTAGAATTTGCTTTAAAGTTGGTTAAGTGAATGAGAGATTGATCGTATCGATTCAATGGTGAAGTATTGCTCATACTTTCTTCGAATGGATGATTTGCATTCGATGCGTAAAGTTAGCCTAAGCTTATAATCATGGAAGCTTAACTTCAGCCTCATTCGAGGTCTGAAAATCATTCACACCCCTTGAAGATTGCACTCACTTTGCGTATGTTGTCCAGCAGGAGGTGAAACAAAGTGTGGTTTATTCCTTTCAACGAATCTTTACTGTCTCTTAAGTTCTTAGGCGTAGAATAGATTCCCCTAAACCCTTATCTTTTTTGCTATTTCTTTGAGATCCAAATTGAAATCCACATTGAAGAGAGCCTTTGATGATAAATCCGCCTAAGTCCCTAACTTGTGAAGATTTCTTTAACGTAAGTCCCCTTGTGTATTACCAGCAAATCACAACGCCCATTGAGCTTATCCACACGTCAAGACCTGACAAAAGAAACCTTGGAATCGCCATATGATCTTCTCGCAATCTTAGCATACGCAGTGGTTTTTCAAGAGAGGATAGAGTGTCTTTGGACATTTTATTCTGTGTGTACGGTGGATGATAAAACGTACACCAATATGCTGTAATGGAGCTTTTGGAGTGGGTGTTTCCAACTTTGTTTTTGAGCAGATTGGTCAAAATGATGGGGATTTTCAGTATTGCAGTAGTTATTCATTTCCTTGCTTGTTGATTTCTCTTAAATCTGATGTTGAGTCATTCATTTTTGACTTGGTGAGCAGTCGGTACACTCATATTTTCACTACACAATCTCTTTCTAGAGATGATTTTTGGTCTCAAATGAGAGAAATGGTGATTCAAACAGAGCAGAATCAGCTTTTGGATGGAAATCGTGTCCATTCTAGTGGCTATCTTTGAACATTTTCTTGTACAAATGTTTGGGGCAGTGAACCATTGCTCGACTAGGTTTGGCTTTTTGAGACTATTGAAGAGAAATTTGTGAAAATTGTTGTGAGTCTTCTTGGATATATCAGTATTATTTGGAGGCATTATACATCCTTGAGAAGTTTTGAGGATGCGACTGCTATGACTTTGAAAAGAGCTTCTTTTTCCTTTTCAAATAGCAGTGATGGAGACACTTTTGCTGTTGTGACACTAATTGATGATTTGAGGAGACATGCTGATGAGATTATTAGATTATTTTTCTTTGTGCTCAAGTTGGTGTTAGTCATTGGCGTGGCAGTTGATTACTCCTTAGAGTCTGTTGGGTGTGAGATGCTACAAGGTTTTGATTACAATCCTTCCATGATTTCCAGATTGAATTCCATGCATGTTAACTCTTTGTGGTTGTTGGGAAGGCTAGTGCAATTTTGGTACATTGGCTTCATTTGTATGATCAGTGTGGAGCAACATCAACATGGTGGGTCTTTTCAGAGATGGACATGAGACCCAGGGATCCTATATGTTTTGGAGGGATCAATTTGGAGTGTAGTGGCATTGCTTGAGGACAAGCAATTTTGGGAAGGGCGGACTGTAATGTCCCCATTTTAGCCATACGCTCTTTTGTGTCTAATAGCCTATTTCCAGAAGCTCGTAGGCTAGTCAGAAGCTGAAATTAGGGTTTCCTATTTTCTGGGAGGATGTTTTGGTAGTTTTGGAGGCTTGTGTGTTGGAGTTTTGTAGTTTGGATTCTAGATTCTTTTTGGGTTTTCTGAGAGCTTCATAGTGGTGTGACATGCAACTGAAACAGAAGACTTTTCCGGACTTACTATTTTTAGTAAGTTGCAATGGCTGCTCAAAATATAGTTAAAATGCATTTGGACACACTATTTTTAGTAAGTGCCATTTTTAGCAGTGCTATTTTTAGCAGGGTTTCAGTAGGCCAATTCATAGGCTATTTCAGGCAAGTCAGTTTGAGTAGTTTGATCTTCAACACTTTTGGAGTTATTTTAGGCAAGTCAGAGCTTGAGTTAGGCGCTTCTCATAGTGAGGAAAAGTATTTTTATAAAGTGAAATATTAATAAGGCATGGTGGACGCCTTAGTGGAAAATAAGTGAATTTTATTAATGTATTTCACTTTAATATTTTGGACACCTAACTTAGAGGTTTATTTGCATTTTTTATAAGTTTATTACCTTCACGAAAAGGGACAACTTCGAGAAGGGTCTAAATGAAATACAAATCACAAACTAATGAAGATGAATGTGAACTTGAGTTAGGTGCCCTAATTGGAGGGAAAAGTGGATTTGAATTGAGGAGAAAAGTTATAAATATGAGCCTTGGCCTTCATTTGCACTTATCCAATGAATTTTCTAACGAAGGAATGGTAACTCACTCGCTTCAAGAAATGCATACCTCCTAGCAAAGCTTAGTTTCTTGCTTGAAAGATAGCAACTAGCTAAGATCAAGACTGTTCTTTGCACTAAATAACAGAATGAGTGTATTGGGGATGTTTACTTTGATATTTTCTGAAGTTTTTGAAGGGTTTTCTCAGTGTTCATCAGCTCCCAAAAGATAATCAACTTGAAAGTAACCTTCACCAAGAATGTTCACCAAGGTCCTATTGAAGGCGAGGTGATAGCATATGGTGGTGGGATCGTTAGCAATAAATGAATCGAATTACAAGTTGGAGATGAAAGCAGGGGGTGATTCAACCATGAAGATTCCATGCTACCACTTATTCAGTGGGGGGAAATTATTACAAAGAAGAACAATTCATCTTCTAACAGTAGGTATCGGTTTTTCAGCAGGAATCCACTTAAGCAGTGGGTATACTCCACTTATTCAGTGGGTAAAATAAAAAAGCTACCAATGAAATATTAAAGGTTGATTCAGTACTACTGAAAACAGCAATTACAAAGTGTTTATTACAATGATTTCTCCATAGAAGTTGCTCCCAAACTCACTGCAAAGATCGCACTATATCTCCAATTACAAATATGAACAGAAATGTCAAGAACACATAGCATGAAAGGGAATAACCAAGATATAAATACCAACAAATTGACATAATCGGACCAACAACTAAACTCCCACTAATTTGTTCATATCTTCATTCAAAATGCTTCTATCTCCTCCAAATTGAATGCACATGAGACTAGAAGCATAAACACCCAAGAAATAAAGCATAACTTGGAGAGAGCCAAGTCTAACATAAATTCCAGTGAACCAAAGTATAGACCAACAAGCATTACAACCACCAATATGCTTAATTCTCTCACAATCTCCCACAATACACTCCAAAACTGAATTCAATGCTTCCTAAATGCAAGGCGGCCCAATAACATGAGTTAAACAATGCAAACAGCCTCCACTTTAAAAACACGAATCCCAAAGCCAAGCTTTAATGAATGGTACAGCCCTAGAAGGGATGGTGACCTCCCTAGAAAAATAAAGACTTCAAGATCAATTCTGCAATTGCACAAAAGAGGATGCCTCAAACATAGATATAGAATGGACCAATACTCACAAGCGAAATAAAATCACTCTATAAGCTATAATTGAAAACTCATTTCAGCCACTCATAAACCAGCAAACACAAAACTGGAAATTATCACCAAAACTTCAACATTGATGCTCAATCTGCTTGTCTGAATGAGAAGCAGCCTCAATTCCAACTAGGTGTTATCTTTCAAACACGAAATTGGATTCTTGAATTCTTGCTAGAAGGTATGCATTCCTCAAAGCCAATCCGGCAGCAATTCGATAAGATAAACAATGGATGATGAATGACTGAGCAAAGCCCTGCATTTAAAAAGTTTGAGGTTACTCCTCAACTTCCTCCAAAAGGGACGCCTCCATACTACTTGGAAATAATTCAATTTTGCAATTCACCTTTTCTCCTCTTATTTTGGCATCCAAATTCCTTGAGGAAATAATAACTTTTGAAAAGATTAATATTTATCTTCTAAGTGGCATCCAATTCCCAAGAATAATATCAACCTTAGAAATATTAAATGAACCTCCTGATGAGGCGTCCACCCTCAAGGTCCCCCTTTTTAAAATAACATGAAGTTATTGTGCTAAGGCCAAGGGGTCAAAAACACATTATAATAATAAAATCATTTAAATAAATCATTTCTTTCAAAATGCACCTCAAAAAGCCAAATCCATAAATACTCATCTGCCATGCCTGAAGAAGAAAGCTCACTGTGTTGTTGCCAACCAAAACACTGCTAAAAATAGAACTTACTAAAAATAGTAAATTTTAAAAAGTTGCCCAATTCTCTTGCATGTTAATCATTGCGAAACTCTCTAAAAACCTAGAAAGAATCCGCAAACCACAACTCAAAAATACAAAGTGCAAGCTAAAAAAAGTAAGTTCTGGAAAAGGCTGTCAGATGGAGATGCAAGTTACGCCATTCTGAAGCTCTCCAAAAACCTAGAAAACTCCACCAGACATGCATCAGAAACTCTCACATGCAAACCTTTAAAAATGCATCAGAAACCACCTACAAAATAGGAAACCCTAATTTTACCTCTAATGAGCCTACGAGCTTACAGAAATAGGCTATCACTCACCGAAGAGCGTATAGCTAAAATGGGGACATTACAAATGAATCAAAGAGGTCATTGTAGGAGATAATGCCTTCTTCAAAAACTCACTGGGTTATTGTTGGACTTGGCTCAAACGATGTTCCAACTCAAACAATATACTCACTTCTTCACCTCTTGTCTGACATTCTTCATTGAGCCTTGTACCTACAATGAAAAGTGACCTTGCCAAACTTCTTTCTTCTTTAGAAGCCATAATCAAATTTGACTTCTCACAGTTCCTGAACATCAAAAAACGTAACATCTTCAGAACTTCTGGAAGTTAAAACTAAACTTAGTTCTTACCTCTGGTGTAGAATCTGATTTCTCTGTCACTCTTTTGACAACTGAGCTCTATCTTTTCACAGGATGACAGGATCTTGGCTCTGATACCACTGAAATAACCCTCTTACAATTTTTTCAATTTTTACATTGACAATTTCACTCGTCAGTGTTAGCAAAACCAAAACCAGCACTGAAATGTAACCCTACACCAAGAATGTACACCAAGATCTCAATGATGGGCGAGGTCATATGGCGCCGCGGATCAATAGCAAATAACTGAAAGCTAGAAATTACAATGCTTTGCAACTCAACCACTTATTCAGCAAGAGTGATTTGACGACTCAGCTAATCAGCAAGATGAGAAATGCAAGCACAGAAAGTAAAGACGACAAGGCCTGTCCCTTCCACCAAACGGTGGGAATGAAAATACTTATGCAAGAAAGTAAATGGGACAGCGAGGCTTGCCCTCTTCCACTAAAAGTGGGAATACAATAGTAATTTGCAGAAATGTAAAAGAGTTGATCAGTACTACTGAGTCAACATTACAATATGAAGTATAATCTACAAGAAGCCGAGTGTTATAGCTGTCCAAATCACTGCAATTGACATAAGATGACTCTCCAAACCTCTCAAACCTCCCAACTATGAAAAGCAAGCCAAAAATATGCACTTCTTCAAATTGATATGAAAAACCAGCAAGGAACTCAAACCAGCAAGCATGAATCACACCAAAATGCTCATAAGTCATCCAATACTCCTTCAATTGACATGAAATTAAGTGCATATGAAGCCTAGGAAGTTGGTGCCCAAGTCTAGAACATTAAACAATAGCAAATACCCTCCATTATTTTATGCATACATTCCAAGGCTCTTACAAGCAAGGTATAGCCATCGAAAGGGGGCAACCAGCTAGATAAATTCAAGGACTTCACTAAAAATTATGAAAACTTGTGGAAAGGGGAGCCTAGCATAGAGAAAGAGATTGGAACAATACCCACAACCACAAAAAAATTGAGTAAAGAGCTGCGAGCAAAAACATGCTACAGCAAGCACAAAACCAACAAACTAAACACAGAGAAAACCATTCACAAACTTCAGAAAATATCAAAGTAAACATCTCCAATACGCTCAATCTGTTCTTCAGTGCAAAGAACAGTGTTCATCTTAGCTAGTTGCTATCTTTCAAGCAAGAAACTAAGCTTTCCTAAGAGGTATGCATTCCTCGAAGCGAGTGAGTTACCATTCCGACAGCACTTCGTTATAAAATTCATTGGATAACTACAAATAAAGGCCAAGGCTCATATTTACTTTTCTCCTCAATTCAAATCCACTTTTCCCTCCAATTAGGGCACCTAACTCAAATCCACATTTCTGGATATGGCAATTTCCAAGTCATCCCTTTTCATGAGGGTAATAAACTTATCAAAAATGCAAATAAACCTCTAAGTTAGGCGTCCAAAATATTAAAGTGAAACGCATTAATAAAATTCAATTATTTCTCCACTAAGGCATCCACCATGCCTTAATAATATTTCACTTTATAAAAATATTTTAACTCACTATGAGAAGCACCTAACTCAAGCTCTGACCTACCAAAAATAACTATAGAAGTGTTGAAGATGAAACTGCTCAAACTAACCTACCTAAAATAGCCTCTTAATTGGCCTACTGAAACCCTGCCAAAAATAGCACTACTACAAATAGCACTTACTAAAACTAGCATATTGCTAAAAATAGTGTCCAAATGCATTTTAACCATATTTTGAGCAACCGTGGCAACTTACTAAAAATAGTAAGTTCGGAAAAGTCCTATGTTTCAGTTGCATGCCACACCACTGCGAAGCTCTAAGAAAACTCAGAAAAAATCTAGAATCCAAACTGCAAAACTCCAACATGCAAGCCTCCAAAACTGCCATAACATCCTCCTAGAAAATAGGAAACCCTAATTTCAGCTTCTGACTAGCCTACAAGCTTCCAAAAATAGGCTATTAGGCACAAAAGAGCATATGGCTAAAATGGGGACATTACAAATTTTTAGTTGTTGGTCACCCTCCTTGAGGGTCGTACACCTCGGTTGCAGGTGCATTGGGTTGTGTCGCAAAAATTTTCAAGCTTGATTGTGGCAGCTTGATACTTGTTTTGGGGTGCATAGGCCTGCTCTATCATTTGCAAAAGATTTGAGTTCATTCTGATGGGTTTGGAGACAATTATGGTCATTTCTTGAGGGCTGATTGGAGTTTCGTGTTCACGATCCAAGTATATCGGACTGCTGTTGCTGTTATATCAGACCTGATATAACCTTATCATTTCATGTTTTATGATGCCTAACTAATCTTATGTTGGAGGGATTGATCATTGATGTATTTGTCTATCATTTTGACTAGTTCATTTCATATTATCTTGTATCAAACTCTCATTGTAAGGTTGATATGGTAGTAGCATTCAGCTCTTTACTTTCATATTATTTGAATACTTACCCCACTGCATAAGTGGTGGCTCCCGTTGAAAAGTGGTTGAGCCTCTTGCTTTATGTACTTCACACTCTCGCTGAATAAGTGGCTGAGCTTCTATTTTTCTTTCTTGTTGCCCACTGAAAAGTGGAAGTGGCTAGCTTTGTCGCCAATTGCAGCACTCTCCTTGTAACCTGTTGAAAGGTGGAAGTGGTTGGCTTGCCACCAAGAGCATTCCTTGTTTACTTTTTGCACTTGATTATTACTACTCATCGCACTGAAGAAGTGGCTTAGCCAAGTTCTTAATTGTAAGCCAACCACCGTATGCTCTCACCTTGCCTACACTGGGAACTGAGTGATCAGAAAGTGGAAGGTGTTCTTTCAGTTAGCATTATTACTTTCAGTATTTGCAAAGATCCCCTTACATTGTATGCTCTCACCTTTCCCTCTTTGGGATTTAGGTGATCAGGAAATGAAGGGTTGTAATTCAATTGCTTATCTTTGCTTTCCTCTAACGCTATCAGGTGAAAAATTTGTGGAAAAAACTGGGGTAGATATTAGACTAAGTAAAGCACATAAGACAAAAGGGACAGATAAGACAAAATCACATAAGCCAAAAAGAATAAAACAAAATTAAATAAGACAAAAAAGATGTAAGGCAGCGATTAAATTAAAAGAAGAATAAAAGAACATTTAATCACATTAGCACTCAAGTCTAAGAAAGATTATGATTAATAAAAGGTAATAGTTTAGAAGGCTGTGGTTAATTGTATCATGGCAGTGATTCATATTATTTAAAAAAAAAGAAGTGATTAATGAAGAGGTAGCAATCATGATATGGCAGCGATCATATTTTACAAAAGGCAGCATTTGAATAAAGGTAACAAACAATTACTAATTAAAAGGCATAATTATTAATAAAAGTGATAACTTTTCAAAGGGAGACAACTCTTAAAAGAGATGTCTCTCTTAATGTAGAGGCATAAGGATATAAAAAGAGGTTGTGTCATGTGAAGAAGAATGTGAGTGGAGTATTGAAGATAAAGAAGTGTAAAGGGTGTAGTATTAAGGATAATTCTTATACACCAACAGATTTGACAAAGAGTGTGTGTGTGTGTGTGTGTGTGTGTGTACAAATCTGAGAAAGCATGTATTTATGAAGACATGTCAATAAAGATCACAATGCAAATATGAATGAATGTGAAATTTATGAGGTGCAAAGGATAAATCATTCAAGGCAGATTTAAGGAGACTTGTGAGGCAGATTCAAGCAGACTTATGAGGTGAATAATGAAGCATATTTGAGCAGACCTGTTAAGGATTTGCAAGCAGATTTTACGAATAAGTTATAAGGAAGACTTAAGTAAACAACACACACACACACACACACATATATATAAACATATACATATACATATGTATACATATATATATGTATATACATATACATATATGTATGTATGTATATATACATATACATGTACATATATATGTATATATGTATACATATATCCATACATATATATATATATATATATGAAGATCATCGAGAAGAAGCAAATAGAAGTGAAGCAATAAACGAATAAGAAATATATCGAGATCAATAATGGAATACATGTCAATGAGTGCAAGATTTCTGAAGGATATGTTTATGGAAAGAATATGCAAACTTATATAATGATGCAAGTACATTTATGCAGTTAATAAAAAGAGGGGAATCCTCGAGTGAAAGAATGAAGATTGTAATGTCCATCATCTGTTGAAGAAGCAACTTTGAGGGTGGTACTTTGCTTTGGAATTTGGTGCTTCCTGAAGGAGATATGGGTAACTCTCTAGTAGGTTGATGCTTATGAATTCAGTTGTGTGAGTTGGTGCTTCTAGTTAGTTGGTGCTCACAAATTGAATGACGGGTTGGTACCTCTAGTAGGTTGGTGCCTACAAAATTTGTAAAAGGAATATTTTGCCGTGGTTTTCTCCCATGAGGGTTTCCACGTAAATATTATATGTTAATGTGTTCTTCTCATGTGCATAATTATTGATGTTGATTAAATGATGTTATTGTGATTGATAAAATTTTAAATTAGTAAAAGATTGTATTATACAGATTCACTCCCGCCTCCCCGCCCCCCTCAATATAATTGTGTGCTTATCAAATTTGTTGTTCTTTGTTGTTTTCTCTTTGTTTACACACGAGGGTATTTCTCTCTTTGTTTACTGTTTAGTATTTCATTGTTTTCCCTTGGTATATTGGAGATATCACTTCCTATTTCCTTCCATACACATGAGGGTATTTCTCTCTATAGACTAGGAATTGATCCTTGTAGATTCATTTACTTTATTATTTAGTCCTAGACATGCATAGACTAAGTGCACACACTTTCGAAACCCATTTTTTACTTATTGATTGTGCAGATCGAAGGACCAAAATATGGGCTTGACCATTATAGCCAAGCTCTTGACCAAACCCAACAATTTTTCTTGTCTTGGCTATAATTTCTCGAAAGTTACCTTGGATGGAGGTTTCATGTCCCTCTTCCTTTCCTTTGTCATTTTGTTTCATATAGTTAACATTAGATTAATTTATCATTGTTCTATCATTCTTGGCAGTACTCTAGTATTCTTTGTTTGTTATTCTTGTCTCCTAGGTTGTAGAAATGGCAAATTCTTGAAGCATACATGAGTTTACTGAATTATCTAGACAACAATGCAAAGAATAAATGGAAGTGCATGAAAAGGACAACACGTTGTGCTAGCATTTGGGATGATGAACTCATCATTCTAATTTCCAAGTTCTTTGTTTCATTACATTTACTATTCTGTATTTGGCTTCTATTTTTACTTTAGTATACTTTGTTATTTCTACTTTTCCTTATTTCCATAAACCAACACACACTGATTGTATCTTGACACTGAGTCTTACAATTATTATACCTCGCACACTTAATGAATTCTCTGAGTCATTATGGTTTCCTAGGCGAAGTCATGGCTAAACAACAAAAAATAATCAAAGGTCTTACTTCAGCACCACTATAATGCTCAAACCCATGTGAGCTTCATTGCTTACAAGCCAAAGTGTGGAAATATGTGAAAAGAAAAGAATATCAAAATGAACGAAAAGAAAAAAAATGAAGATCAAAACACTTGGCTTCGGGTGTGCGGACATCTCTGTAGGTGTACACTCAATAACAAAAAAAAAAATTAAAAATAAATCACCGGAAGTAGAGCAATCTCCGTGAGATTATAGAGATAACCTCGTTGGGGCTATGGACGCTCGCTGGTAGTGAGGCTCTATCCAAGGATGCTTTTGGAGTTAAGACAAACCACACAAACAGCCATGATGGAACCAAAGAAGTCATATTGTTCTTGTGAGACAAAATAATCACATTTGCACACTCGTAATTGGAGGATAAAAGGTCTTGATACAATTTAGGATTCCTCTTTCCTTTTGAGTACTCTTCTTAGCCAAAGGGTAAGCTAGTTAGAATTAATCTAAGATTTCAAGTTTGAAGTGGATTCTATCTTTGGAATGTTCATGAACATTCCCCATGTGGAGTCGCTATATGTTGTGACCTATTTCACACATCACTCCATTACAATTTCATAAGTCCATTGCTTTGAGAGTTTGGAGTTAGGGTTTTGAGAAATCGTCCAAGCCAAAGAGGGAATTTGGGCTCAAAACAATGTTTGGACATCATCAAAGTGCTCAGAAGGCCCGAAAGACGAAAAACACCATTTCTTGGGGTCAATTCTGACACCTATTTTTGTGGGATTCTGCTTTCTTTGCTTTTTGATTTTTTGATTTTTGGCACTTTGGGACCAATCTAGGAAGCAACTTTTTTGGCCTGCTTTTTGCTTTTTTCAGCTTTTTTGAAAGTTGACCTTGATTAGGTCACACAGGTCATGGCAACAACATTCCTATCTTCAGAATCAAAAATTTGTGTCTCCAAGTATAAAAAGCAAGGTAAAATCTCCAAGTGAGGTTTTGTTCCAGATGTTCCAGAGGAACGTGAGGTAGGAATTCATCTAAGTATCAAGCATGGCAAGCACATGGTCAAGTTCGCTTGGAAGGAAAGGAGAAATGTCAAGACAAGTTCAAAGCTCGCCCAAGCTAGAAAGATGGCACGGCCAAGCCAAAGTCCGCCCAACATATGGATATGGCAAAAGAAAGAGAAAGTCCGCCATGCACATGGTCTATCCAAGGAGAAGTCCACCTGGAAGAAAATGAAGATGTCCAAGCACATGGTCAAGTCTGCCCAAGAGGAGATGGCAGAGATTAAGCAAAGTCCACCCTAGCTCACAGGATGGATGGCAAGTCAAGAGCAAAGTCTGCCTAGCTCAAGAAGGCACAATGTCCAAGCAAGGGTGAAGTCCGCCCAAGGTTGAACTGTCCAAGCATTGGAAAAGTCCGCCCAAGCTTGACATGAAAAGATCAAGATCCACCCTAGCTCCAAGATGAGATGTCCAAGAGAAGGTCCGCCCTTGGCAAAGCAATCACCAAGTCCGCCATAAAGCCAAATGACTAAAACCATGTTAAAATCAACCTGGGTAAAATGGGAATAAAGATGATCAAGTTCGCCAAGGAAGATTGCCATGATAAAAAGATGAAAAGGTTAGAAAAATAAAATTTAACACTTAAGATAATTTTTTATATTTTTCCAACACTTAGAACAAATTTTCGAAATATTCAACACTTACAAAAATTTCTGAGTTGAAGCACATAATTTCCAGAAAATAAAGTGCTTTTTTCTGATTTAAAGACAGAATTTTCAAAATTAAAGGAAGATTTACAGTCAAAAATATAGTTTTGAAGGTTCGGAATTTGAGTTTGACTGGTTTCTTTCATCCTTCTTTTGTCGTATTCACTTATTCTTGTGAAATTTGCAAAGTGCTTGGCCAATTTAAGTCTAATTTTTCACAGAATTTAGCTTTTTGACAGACTGAAAGTGAAAATTTCGAGCAAAGAGTCCAAGAAAATCAGAATTAAGATCTTAAAATTAATATTTTCTTCATGTTTGTTGCAGGTTGATGACCACCAAAGGAGAACCTTCAAGAAAAGCTCGCCAGTAAAGGATTACAGCTGGAGTCAAAGATCAATTCCAAGTGGAAGAATGTCACAAACACCAACCTCGGGTGCATGGATTTCAACCAACCTCGGGTGCATGGATTTCAAAGATTTCCAAAGGAGAATGTATGGGCAAGATGGATTTCTGCCAACACCTATTGCTCGTCGGATGATGAGAAATGGCATTGTCCAAACAGCTGGATTTCCACTAGCTATGGAGTGTGTTGAGTTGATGGTCGAGTGTGCCATACATTACAATGCACAAGAAAGACAAATTATTGTGCCAGATAGGAGAGTATTGGCTCACCTTGGAGAGTTAGCCATTCAAGAAGCATTTGGGATACCAAATTACAACCAGACTTCCTATAAAACCAAAGAACATGCCAGAAAACTTTATGAGGACCAGCTTGAGCTCTATGCAACAAATGTGAATAATTTGTGGTTAGAAAAGCCTAGGCCTTCCCTCAAGTAAGTGCCAAAGAATTTGCTACATACCAACTTCAAAGAGGATTATGGTGATATCATTTTGCAGTTAAACAGAGTAATGGGTGTTAGCATTTGTAGCTTAGGGAGATATTTTCTCCTAAGTAAATATAATAAATAATTGTTAAGGCAAGTCGGCCTTATTATAATTAATATTTTATTTTTTTTAAGTGGCCGACCAAGTGAAGAGTCGCCTTGCTTGTGAAGAGTCTCCTTGCATTGTATATATAGAAGGAGATGTTCATCCATTTGATTATCAATTAAGTCATTGTCATTTTCACATTCTTTCAAGAAGGAGTAGCAGACCATCTTGTAGCAGCAGATCGACTTCAAGAAGAAACACTTCGCACTTCAAGAGGGAGTTCACACTTTTGAAGCAGATCATAATATTGCTTCAAGCAGATCGATATCAAGGAGAAATCATATGTGTTTGTATATTCGCATCTAGGAGAGGTGCTATCATCCATTACATCAAATCGGCCTTGTGTTTGGCCAAGTTGTAAAGCAGATTTCTGCTCTTTTCATTCAATATATAATGTATATATTTTGGCTAGGTTTTTGTCCCTCGAGGAGGAGGGTTTTCCAAGGGTATCTTGTTGTGTTCATTGTTCACTGTGTTGCATTTTTTATTGCTTACATTTTTTATCCTAAAACTAACAATGGGCAGCCCTCAAGGTACGCAATTTGAAACATGGATGTACTATTTTCTTGATGAGATCACCTCCGGTGTTAAAATGTTCAATTGGTCTCGAATAATCAGCAATAATCTTGATGAGCAGCTAAAAAATTTGGAAAGGACGAAGTCCTTTTATATGAGCTCCTACATTGTGTACTTGTTGGCCAAAAATTACAGATATACAGGTTGATTTGCAGAGGTGTGGTAAGTAATGGTGAAAATGAGTTTAAGCCCTATGACTGTTATCCACAGTTGCAACTTAGCAAGAAGACCCACTTTAGAAGGGAAAATGATGCCTTCTTGATGTACATCACCAAAATATTGCAGGGATGAACTCATAAAAGGCTCACTCAGGAGGCCAAGAGCTTGATAAGCAAATATGGATCCTGGTTTATCTAGTTTCCAAGATTCACGCATATAAGAGTTCAATGATTTACTAGATGTCCTTACCGACTTCCAATTTACCGTACCAACAAAATGGTCTTGCTCGAAGTCCTTAGACAATTGGAAACATATTAGGGCTTCCAGAGAACAAAGCAAAAAGCGGCCGTTTCCTTTCCATTTTTCATTGGAAATATGCTAAAGTCTTGCCCAACGACACAGGCAGCTGAGAGTGTCAGGTTGGAAATGTAGTGGTATCCATTCACATCTTCCCGATTCAGGCCTGATTTTGATCCTCATAACCAAATTGAGACAGTGAATGGAAAGAAGTATAGACATAAGGTAGACCTAGAGGATTTTTGGGCAAATGTTGTGGATGAGTTTGATATCAAAAAAAGACTATGGTCTAGATTGCTAGTAAGCTTGATCAGAACAACCGAGCTTTTCCGTGTGCCAGACCAGTTAGAGGATGATGGAGAATATGTCCAACCGTGCTATGATGAGAGTTGGCCTCTTCCTCCTATGAAATGGTCAAAACCAGAGCTTGCAAATCTAGCTACCTTGATGAGGCCGATTGTTAAGTATTCACAGTGGTGGGTTGATCAGCAAGTCTAGGGGTTAAGGCAAAGAAATTTGACCCTCACTTATGACTTAATGGGCGAAATGGAATCATATTCCTTGAATGCAAGAGCATCTCAAAGTGTAGAACTAATTGAAAGCACCAATTCCAGGAAAAGGAAGGAAGCAATTGATGACTCCACAAGGTTGAAGGGGAAGAAAATTGTAGACGAGGAACATGTTCAAAAGAAGCAAAGATCAGATCCATCCCATTCTGCCACATCTAGGAATGTGAACGAGGTATTAACTATTGAGGATGAGCCGTTGGCTGAAATAAGGATTCCTTCTCCAATCCATGAGGAGAACATTGAATTAATCCAACAAGACAATGATGAACCCACATCTCCTACAAGCACGGAGATACTTGAACCGGAAAATGAAATGGATATTCTAGATGAAGAATTTCAAGAGGGAATGATTTCCACTCCTAGAGGAGTTCAAGATATTCCATGTGCAAAAAGTAATTCGGAAGAGGAAGGCATTGAGCAGCCTATGATTCCTGATTGGTTAAAAGAAAGGTAGAAAATCAAAGCACCAGTGGAAGTTCAAGAAGAAGACTATATGGCCAATTTCTTGGCTAGGCTAGAAATGGTTTCTATAAAGAAGCTAGCCAAGAAGTTTTCCACAATTCAAAGAGATGAAGTCGGCTATCGTTCAGTGCAAATTACTATACCAACAGTGGACAAGGCAAAGAAAGATATTACTTCTCAAGAGTGTGCAATCACTACTATCGACTTGGGACCAACTACAAAGGGTCAAGAGGTTGAGGACTTGGACAATTTAGTCGCTTCCATAAAGGCAAGATTGGAAAAGGAGGTAGGAAAGAAGAGGGAATATAAAAGGGAAATTGAGCGCCTGAAGGAATATATTCAACACTTGACCAAACCTCTTAACCAAGGCGATCCATTGGATCCTCAGCTTTTGAATTCTTCGCAGGAAGCAGTCAAAGATTTTGAAGAAGAAATGGTAACAGCTAGAGAAACCAAGGAGTGGATGGCGAGCAGAAATGAAGAAGCAACCACCTTTATGGAAAGATTAACGTTGGTCTATGGACAGACTTCTTTGCTTTCTAGGATTGCAATCAAGGCGGCAGCATGGGTTAACCTTCAGGTTGTTCAAGGCAGAATTATCTTGTGCTTTAAAGTATTGAAAAGAGTTCCAAAGCAGGAACTGATTGATGGAAAAATAGTCGAAGCAGGGCTGCATATGATTTTGAACACTTGGTACTGGGCATTGGTTGCACGAAGTGAAGTCTTGGAAAAAGTGAAGGCCGATGGTATCAAAGCTGAGGAACAAATAAGAGAGATTCAGAATAAAATTTTCCTTAGAGTTGCGGATATACTGGAGAAGGATACAATCCGAGAAAACAATATGCAGCTGGAAAGTCTAAAGCTTAGAACTCAAGAGATATTCTCCACCATTACCAGACCAATCTTGAAGCAGAATTTGACTAAGGCATCAAATTTTTTGTCCATCCAAGATGCCTTCTAGAAACAGGAATTGGAATGGGAGACTGCTTTCGCCGTGTGTGCAGATGACTTAGACGGATTGGAATTCAACGTGCATATGTTGCCACATGTCACGATGGAGGAGGTTAGCCCGATGGTGTCCAAATTCATTGAATACACTGCCACTCAAGAGGATAGGGATGCGCCTCCTAGAAGATAGCTCCTCGTGCCACTTGTCCTCCATGCACTTGTTATTGATATTATTCTAGGAATCCCTGATTAGGGTTGATGTGTCTTAATCTCAACCATTGATCTTAGATTGATCTCGGCCTTTCATTTGTTTTTCAAAACTATATATAAACTCCTATTCTCTCATTTCATGCTATGAAGAGAGTTTTATGAAATTGTTGCTTAGAGCTACTTGGATAATAAAAGTTCATATTGCAAGATTGCTTTGAATCCTTCTTGTTATCAAGTGGTTGCATGGTTGCATATCTCCTTCAACATAGAATAGATTTAGAATAGAATTTGATTTGCGCGCTTGTTAGATGAATGAAAGATTTGATAGTATAGATTGGTGAAACTATTGCTCATACTTTCTTTCAATGAATGATTTTTGCTCAATGCATAAAGTTAGCCTGAGCCTACTCTGTTCTTTTAACTTCTGAGTTGGAATAGTGCATTTCCTCTTTCCTCTCTGAGTCCATTATATGAAGTTTAAATGTTAAAGATTTGAAAGATCCTCAATATCGAATATGTCTCTCTCTATATATGTTAAAGTAAACAGCTTATCCTTAAAGTAAGAGGAATGAAATAGAACCAAGTCATTCTAATATAAATCCTTGAGTCAAGTATTATCATGTCGAGCAAGGGTGAGAGTGTTGATGGCACAGGAGTGCCATTAACAATAAAATCCTTGGCAAAGGTTATGATGCTTAGTTAAAGCATTTGTCAGATATCAGGAACCAGATATACCCCTTGTCAGAATGTTCTTTCTAGTTAGGAATACCCTATACTGAAGGATCGACCAGGGTGATATAGGTTCTTGACACTAGGCTCATATGGCATGATGGTATTTAGGTGATCCTTTATTGATTACCCTTGAGAAGGGTTGGGTTTCTTCAATTGAAGAAACATGGGAGACCAGTAGGTCTTTGGTTGGGCAGGAAAGCCTTTAATGATATTTCTTTTTCCCTTGAAGTCAGAGTTTTGTTCAAGCATTCCAGCTTTCAGATTGCGCTTTCAAGTAACTCTATCTCTCTCTCTCTTAATTTCAGTTATATTTACTTTAACACGTTTATTTCATAGCTGTAATAAATGCTCTTTTCATTTCAAAAGTAAAGGAAAAGTTAGTTATTAACCAACTGTGGTTTTCGGTTATATAAACAATTAATTATTTCTTTTTCAGCTGAAATTGAAAACTAGAAGTTAGAAGATGAGTTGTTATTGTTCAGATTGTTTATCTTTCCATTCATTGTTACAAAGGAAACCCAAGTAAGAAAACTAGTTAGTTTCACTTCAGCTGAAACTGCTAGTTAGTTACCATTCATAAATTGTAGATTAGTTAGAGTGTTACAAAATCCTACTTCGCACAACTACAACTAATGGCACAATCACGGTTTGACATATATGAAATTATGGATAAAGCTCATAGGAGGTGATAACTGGGCTTGCCATAGGATGACGTGGAAAATTGAAACCAATGGCACACCAACAAAGCCTTACAACTCACTAACACATTTTAAAGTTATGCAATCACACCACACAACACATGGTGACATCATAACCCACCAAGTGAGCAAACAACAATAGAGGCCCACAAAGAATGACAAGGCCACATGTAATATCCCCAACTTGGGTTGAGCGAAATTTTACAATTTTTCCATTGGACACATTGACATTTTGTCAGACAATTGCTTGTAACTGAACTGAGTGGCTGCAGTAGTTATGAGGTTTACAATGGCATATATTAAATGCTTAAGATATACTTCCAAGTATCAAGTTGTTCTACTTCAGTCTAATACTCCATTCATTTCCATTAACAATTCATACTTCATATACAAGGACAATATTTAAACACAACTAAAACTTTCGAATGCTATTACATTTATAGTCTAATAAATATGTATAAAATGTAATCATTCATAATAAAAGAGTACATTCATCAATAGAATATGTCATATTTGCTACAAGACTTCATTCATAGATTCCTTCCAACATTCTCGGCTAATCCTACCAAAAGTATCGTAGTATGATGGTATATAGTTATTTTTAGACAAATCGCTACCAAGAAGGGTAGCACTCTTTCCATTGATTCAGAGAAAGGATACGTCAACAAACAGAAAACTATCCTCTCCTCCATTTGAGAGAAGAGGTATGAGACCCAAACCAACATCTATCATCCAACTGATTTGAGTATCTGTCAATACATCTTTATTTCAGATTACAAAGTCCAAAAAACCCTGTAGGTCCCTAGCCATGACAACCGATCTGAAACGCTCCACCGCCTCACCAATCTTAAGATTGCTTCTTGTCACAACCACATTCAAGACACCGCACACCATACCTTGCTCAAGCCATTTGAGGCACTTAGCTGAAACCATTGTCACAGCCTTTGCATGAACGTCAACCAAGAGCTTAATGCATTATTGCACCACATGCTTGCTTTTCATCGAGTGAAGGACAATATGATGGTATATATATGAAATATACAAATATAACATATTAATATTCATCTGACTATATTTATAAATTATAACTTATGTTAAGAAATATAAATATAAATATAAATTAATATAATATATATAAGAAATATAAATATAAATTACTATAAAAAATATACAATATAATATATATTATTATTAATGTGACTATAAATATACATTATATTAATATTCATTAATATATTTTAAAAATTAAATACATTAATAATTAAATTTTAAATATATCTATATATTAAATTTGAATGTACTATAATTATAACTTATGTTAATATTCATTAATATATTTAAATTTATATATGTATATATATAATTAAATATATTAAATAAAATACTTAAACTATTGAGTATTTGTATTAAAAAACAAATAAACATTTTTTAATTCGAACATAGCTCTAGGTAGGGCATTTATTATTTCCCTTCATTATCAATGTTATTTTATTTCAGCAATACGAAGACTTGGCCTAATGCTAGCTATCGGAATGGAAGGACTCTCTTGCAGCTCATTCATTGAAGAGACAACGACGACAACTATCTCCCTCTCACACACCCGTCAAGCAGCCTCGACCCCACAAGACTTCGAAGTAGGAAGTTTTCAACCAATTTCATGATTAATTTAGGTTTAAAAAAAAAAAAGGTGAACTCTTTAATAAAATATCAAGAAGAAACATGAAAATTCGTTACAGACATTTTTGAGGCCGTCTAGGATGAACTCACAGAGCAAATCTCGAACCCTAGTTGAACCCATAGGGCAAATCCCAAACCCTGGTCAAACCCTACTCGTGTCGGACGAGAACCCTGAACCTGAAACAGATCGAACTCGAACCAGCAAGATTACAGAGATGAACAACTAACATAGTAAAATATACATACAATCAACGAAAGACTTAAAACCCATCGAGATGGGGATGGGGATGGGTTACAATTTGGTTGTGCATATTAAACAAAGATAGACCTTTAAAAGGAAAACGGATTAAGGATAATTGTATTGATATTGATTATTTATAAACTATTACAAAAGCTCTTAGTAGAAAAGTAGTGGAGAATAAACAAGAGAAAAGGAGATTATGCCTGAGAAGAAAACCAAAAGCCACAAAGTGTTAATCGAAGCTAACTTATACTCGACTGCTGGCTATAAGGCATTACTAGTACAAACATCAAACCATAAGTATAAATATACAATACAGACTTTGCAATGAGAAAAAAGGTGAGTTGGACATAGTAGCAATAACTGAGATTTACAAGTGGTTAATCATAAGTAAACACCACACAAGTTGCAAGCCATGCCAAGTAAGATAGGCATGGTTGGGTTACTGCAGGCCAGTCAATGCATGGTCAAACATAGGTTGACCCAGCAAAATTTATGCTCCTTAAAAAAATCTTGTATAAAACACATTTAATTCAAAAAATTCAGATTTTGGAATTTTTTCCAAAAAAAAATGCAGGTGTAGGGTTCTATGCATTCTGTTTGAAACAAGAAAACAATTGGAGTTTTTATTTCTCCTGTGTTTTTTATCAGTATTCAGCATTTTTTAATTTGCTATGTTTTTCCATTTTAAATCTATGTAATTGAATTCCACTTACACTTTCAGTTTGAGATGCAGTTGTCGTGAAAATATAATGCCATTGTGAATTTGGACAACGGTTTTTTAATTATTCTAGAATAGGAGAGATCCATTACCTCCAAAATTGACATGTGATAGTAGACATGATGGCTCTTGCTGGTGGGCTACCAAAAATCCCTTGTGATCCTGTGATCATTGTCTCGTCTTCATCCATCTTCAGGATGAGGGAGGACAAGGGAAAAAAAGGGCAGTAGCCAGCTGTATCCAGCATACAAGGAATGCTCAAAGTGTTGGCAGAAAAGCAGTGGCAAAAAAAGAAAAAGAACCTACTGCTTGGTGGATGCACTTCCATCAGCAGGTTGGTTTCCATTCTGTGAAGGCCTTCTAATGAGAACCATGACACCATGAAAATTTTCAAGGGAAGGATTCTTTGGACAGTCTACACTGAATAAAGAATGAGCAGATTTAATAAAAATATTGAGATAATATTTTTATTTAATTATTTTGAATGGAACTTAAAGTCCATCGAGCAGTTGACAATATAAACTAAATTGTGCAAGGCCATTTTCAATATATCTTAATTTCTTCTTTTAAATTTTGTTATTTATCATTTATAAACAGCCAATAATAAACAATGATAGGAATTGGATGAAACCAATTCAGCAAGCACCAGACAAAAAATTCATATTGGAGTGGATTGTGGAGCTTCTCATACACTCCACACAACTATATATATAATAAAAGGAAAACCTATGCATTACAAACTAATACAAAAAGCAAATATAAAAGGCATCCTTATGATTAACAGTAACACTATTTGACAACCAAAGCATAGGAAGGAAGACTAGACAGTATTATCTCAAGTTAAAATTGTTTTAATAACAAACTAGAAATGAGCACTTTTTTAGCTTTTTTCTTTTTTTATTTTTTTGTTTATGGCTTCTCTAGCAGTCAGTAATAAACAAACAGTGTTCAAGTCCGGCCTGAGTACAATCAGCTGCAATAAAGTATACCAAAAAGGCATGCATGCTACACACCTGGGAACAAATCTACCATTTGTGTCCTTAATCTTCCTGGGCTGAATGGTATCCCAGATTTACCAAATAGAAAAACAGCTAGTCATAAAAATCCCCAAAGATTCTAATGCAATGTTAAAAATTGTTTGAAATTGGTTTAGAAAGCACTAGACAGCGACAAAGTTTTGAACAGATTTGGGTATTTCTCATACTCCACACAATAATTCTAAATTGTAAAGAAGATATATGCATTATATAATGATACAGAGAGCAAACCTTAGTGGAAAACTTTATGAATAAAAATGGCACCATTTAACCATCAAAACATATGAAACAACCTAGACACCTAAGAAAACAAAATTTGAGATCAAATATAGTTACCTCATTCAAAGCTTCAAGTCTTTCTAGAATGGGTACTATCCTTTCATTTAGTGACATCATATCCTCTTTGGATCCAAGATCTTCTTCCTTATCTAAATAACTTGTCATGTCGTGGTTTAAATGATCAGGCACTTGTAATCTGTATGCATAAAGTCTACTAGAGTTATTTCTAGTAATCATTCTTTCAAACTTCATGCGGACTAATCATGACCAAAATTAATGCAGAACCTTCTGAAATTTTAAAAGTATATAACAGATGCTGAGCATTACCGATTTTCAAAATGAATATAAAATATGTTAAGTGCATGTTCCACAACATGCAACATAAGTCTTGTTAAATGCTCCCTATATCCTGCAGCAGAACACATCTCAACCATTGCCAAATATCTCCTGTCAAAAAGAGAACATTATTAATCTCTTGCCAATACGTCACAGCATACACATTTAAATCAGCAATTCCAAGTGTGGTTAATTAAAAAATCTATGAAGGTCTATTGTTCCATTTAGAAGATATATCTAAGGGTCACTCCATTCAATGTTATGTACTTGTCTAGTCAAACTGGTCTTCGCCACAGGATACTGGGTAGAACCCTAGATAACTAAATTACCAGGATATAGATATGCATATAACTATTGCAGTTTTTGAGAGACCGCGTGATGTGAGACAAAAATAAGTTCATCTGTTATATAAGCATGAGCTTTAGCTGTTGAACTTTGTAAGTTTGCTTCTTGGCATATTCTTCATACTTACAATTCCTGAATTTTGAAATTTATATTATTGGCATATGCCTGTACGAAATATATATCTTGTTACATCGAGATTTATGTTCTGAATATTCTATTGATATAGATTTTTCCTTTCCTCTCCATATTTTTATTATAAAGAAATGAATTATATCAATGTCCTGAAATTATAAAAGAAAACCAATGGCACAGGGAACCAGATGAGCTAAAATAGCAAAAAACTAGCGTAAGAAAGAACCCTAAGTGTAAAAATGTAACTAAACACTAGAACATGAAAGCAGACTAAGCATATCTAGAGGATTACCAAACCCAAAGTAAGTAAATCCTAAACATTTTACTGAAGAAAGTTAGAAACAGCCCTGCAAGAGGAAGACCCAAGCCACCAAGGAGCATATCAAGTAGTGTCCCCCATGAACGTGTCCCCATTAGTCTGGGTGATGTCCAAACATCTTGGAGGCATAGGGTCTTTGAGGGATGTTTCCTCAACATCCTTGATAAAATCCACACATTAATAATGACAATAACATAATGTATAAGATAGATCTCACACAACACAAGAGATGTTCATGGGTAAACATACCCTAATATCAAGTATATATAGAAATAGAGTAAACCCTTGAGGTAAGGTACAATCATACAATACTCCTTATTACAGAAGCCAGTCAACACTGTATATCAAAGAGATCCGAAATAAAATATCATACTCCACACATATCCTTACAATGATAATCACCAATTTTTTTTCAATTTTTGATTGCAAAAGCAATGCAACACACATCTGTTAGGGTTAGCACTTAAACCAAAACGATGCGGAATTCAACTCTAACCAAGAATGTACACCAGGATCCCGAGTTGGGCAAGGTGTGAGCATATGGTCAGAGGATCTCAGTGCAATGTTGAACTGAGTAACTCTAACCAAGAATGCGCCGAAGACGACAAGCATATGGTTAGAGGGTCCCTACCAACTACAATTCTGAAATGTAAACTTGGCACCAAGAATGTGCTTTCCAACCCAAGGTGGGAATGGAGCTACCATATGGCGGAGAATTCTATGAGCTACAATGCAATATTCAAAATGTAAGATAGGCGGCAAGCCAGCCTCTTCCACTTATTCAGTGGGGATTACAATGAAATAAAGATGAGTGAAAATGCTGACAGTACTACTGTTCAACTTACAATTAGATAGAAAGTGCCTACCATGACAAAGATTAGAAGCTCCCAAATGCTGCAATAATGATCAAGATCTCCTCAAAGCTTAATAAGACTTTTTAATCACCAACCCTTCACCAAAATGCAATTTCCTTAATCTGATATGACAGACCAGCAACATAAAATGCATAACCAGCAACACAGAACCCTACTAAAATGCTCATAACTCACTCAATTCTCAACCAAATGAACTCAAATCAGATGCAATGGCTTCCTATGAAGAGGGCAACCATGTAACATTCAAGAAACCACTCACAAACTTCAGCAATAATTTAGAACACATCCCAATGCAGCTCTAAAGAGGGGCGGCCTGCAAGGAGGGGCGATTTTCTTTTATAAATTCAAGTCCTTCACCAAAAAATCTGCAAATAAGCTCAAAGGGTCGCCTAGACTTGAGAAGAAGATTAGTGCAACACCCAGAATGATAATATTTTTATTTTCAAGTTTATGAATGAAACTACAAATCAGCTGTGAGAATCAACAACTCCAGAAATTGATATAAATGCAAGAAATTGAACTACAAAGGAAAAACACAAGCTACAATGCAAACCTCACTACAAAATCCACTCAACAACAAGCTAACATCTCCACTAGTTGCTATCTTTCAAGCAAGAAGTCGAGCCAAGGCCAGGAGGCATTCACTCCTCAAAGCAATCCAATCACCATTTCGGCAGCGTAACTTTTTTGTAGACATAAGATAACTCAATGAAGAGAAGCGGTCTCCTTTTATAAGTTCAACAAGGAATCTCCAAAAACTTCTAGAAAGTGCGCCCTAATTCCAATTTGAATTTGACTTCATTTTCCCTCCAAGCATAGGCATCCCACTTTCAAAGCTAATTTTGACTTAATTTTTAAATTCATCTCCTCAACAAAGTTGGCGTCCCCCTTTAAAGCAAGATATTAGACCTTAGGAAAATATTAAATTACCTCCAATGAGGCTTCCACCCATGAAGACCGCCTTTTAAAACAACTTGAAGTGATGAAGCTAGGCCGCCAGAAAATTTGCAGGAATCAGCTCGAATTTGTAAGAAAAATTGTCAAAATAGACGCCAAACCCTAGGCAACCAGGAGGCGACCACGAATTACACAGAAACGTCACAAAAATATGAAGAAACGTGGCCAAAAAACTAACAAAAATGCAAGCCAAAGATTGAGAGGTCGCACGGGCGTCTGAAAGAAGATTTCATATAGAAATCTCGTCGCCAAAAAAAACCCGACTAAATGAAGGTCGTTCGGGCAACACAGGAAGAATACACGCAAGTTGAGAAAAAAAAAACTTGACCAGAAACCCACAAATTCTCAAAGTCGCGCGATTTCAATCAGAAACCCTTCAAATTTCAGTCACAAAAATCCTCAAATTTCAAATTAAAGGAAGCACGAGATTTGATCACAAGAAAATCTTTGAAATTTTTCACTAAAAATCTGCTTGAAATTTTTAGAATAATAAAAATTTCAAAATATTTTAACCTCGCTCTGATACCATATTACACAAGTAATTGGTACAATATTCGATGTATTAACAACAAGCAATGTGCTCAATAAATAATTTACAAGATGTACAAGGATAAGATCGAACACGATCTTATCTCAAGAAAAAGCAAGAAGATTCTAAAAGAAACTTCAGATAAGATCTCGGACAACAGAGATGATCTTATCTATAGATATTTTACAATATTTTACATAGTTGAGCATTAATAAATAAATAAAGAATATTATTTTAATAAGTTCTTCATCTTGGGAAATAATATAACATTATGCCACTGGTTTGAAATCCAGAATCCAGCTAAGGGATAGCTTAGCAAATTTACTCCACTCTTTGGGCATGAAACTATGGTTCCCTAGGTGGTGGATTGAGAGTGTGCTTCATCCAGAAGTACATATTGAGCATTATTGTGGAGTTTTGGTGAGATATTTCCAGTTTTCATCTTGTTGGTTTTTCAATGGCTGAAGTAGAATTTCAATTACAACTCTTTGAGAGAATTTTATATCATTATGGGTATTTGTTATACTATTTTCTATGTTCAAGGTGCCCCTATTGGTACAGTTTCAGATTTTATCTTGCAACCATCATTTTTCTATGGAAATCGCCCTCTTCTAGAGCCGTACTTCTTCATAAGTTGCATTGATTTCTATGTTGGGCATCTTTGGAGTTATTGGTGCCTTGCTACTTGGTGTTTTTCTTGGACGCCTAGCAATTGGAACGTGTGTTTTAAATTTCAGCTGTATTGGTGAAGTATGGAGGGAGTTTAGAGCTTTTTGGTTGAATACTTGCTTGCTGGTCTGAACTTCAGAATGCTGGTATTTCATATCGGACCTAGTTCTTTTTGTATTATGCTATAGTTTTTGGGTGTTTATGCTTATAGTTTCATGTGCATTCAAATTGGAGGCGATAGGAGCAATTTTGGGTGAAGATATGAACAATATAGTGATGGCTAGTTGCTGGTAAGAAATCTCAGTTTGTTGGTTATCTTTATCACACCTGGTTATTCCAGCTTTTTGCAATATTTCTTTAAAGTTCTTTCCCATGTTTGTAATTGGAGATATAGTAGAAAACATTGCAAAATTTTGGAGCAGATTTCATTTTAAAAATATTGTATTTAGCACTTATTACTTGTAGATGTTTTGCATTGTAAGACTATAAACAGTAGTATTGTTTCAGTCCTTCAGTTTGCTGCAAATTTTATATATTAATCTTTCATATTTGTAACCCTTGGATGGTTTACCACCAGTGTGGAAAAAGAACATTCTAATCTTTCATTTATCACCCACTATTAAGTGGAGAATTCCCACTGTTGAGTGGATGCCCGCCGTAGCGGATAAATTTGTTTGTTTTGTAACTTTTTCCCCCCACTGATTAAGTGGTAGAGTGGAAATCTTCCATGGCTGGTTATCCGCCTAATTATTTCAGTTTGTAATTCTTACTCCGCCATATGTTAGCACCTCGCCTTCAAATGGATCTTGTAATGTCCCCATTTTAGCTATACGCCCTTCAATGACTAATAGCCTATTTCCGGAAGCCTGTAGGGTCGTCAGAGGTACAATTAGGGTTTCCTATGTTATAGGGGTTCTGATGCATTTCTAATGGCTTGTATGTTAGAGTTTCGAATGCATGTTTGGTGGAGTTTTTTGGGTTTTCAGAGAGCTTCGCAGTGGTATGTTTTCCAAAGGCATTGGGCAACTTTTTAGAATTTACTATTTTTAGTAAGTTCTATTTCTGACAGTGCCATCCTGGGCAGTAGCAACAACAGTCAACTCAGTTTCCATTTCAAGCAGTGCAGTTTGGAGCATATTTGGCTTTCAACATTTTGAGGCTCATTTTGGGTAAAATGATTTATTCTAAGTCATTAATCTTATAATTTCTTATTGGGCCCCTTGGCCTAGTATTAATGACTTAAAAGTTGTTTTAAAAGGTGGCCTTTGAGAGTGGACGCCTCATTGAGAGATTGTTTAAATATTTCTAAAGTAAATATTTCTCCTCAAGTCTTGGATGCCTAGAAAGGTGAATTTAATGTTTTAAAAAGTTAAAATATTTCAAAAGTCAAATGGGTGTCTCTTTTGGAGGGAAAAAAAGATGGAAGCTGAAGAGCCAATGGTCACCTTTAATTCTATAAAAGCAAGTCATTGATCATTTATTTCTCATCTTTGGAAACATATAACGTTATACTGCTTGAAATCAAAAATTTGGCTAAGAAAAAGCTTAGCAAATTTACTCCATTCTTTGAGCCTGCAACTATCGTTCCCTAGATGGTGGAATGAGAGTGTGCTTCATCAAG
Source organism: Sequoia sempervirens (assembly GCA_007258455.2). Taxonomy (NCBI): domain Eukaryota; kingdom Viridiplantae; phylum Streptophyta; class Pinopsida; order Cupressales; family Cupressaceae; genus Sequoia; species Sequoia sempervirens. The sequence goes on from VDFB02085273.1 coordinate 32,338, forward strand.
AAGTACATATTGAGTATTACTGTGGAGTTTTGGTGAGATATTTCCAAATTTCATGCTGCTGGTTATTATTTTAATGAAGGTCAATTTTACTTGCAGCTCTTTGAGTGATTTTATTTTGGTTTTGGGTATTGATACATATTATTCCTTGACTAGAGGCGACCCCTTTTCGAAAGTGTCTGTTTTTTTAATGAAGAGAGTTTGCTTCATCCAAAAGTACATATTGAGCATTACTGTGGAGTTTTAGTGAGATATTTCCAAATTTCATGCTACTGATTATTATTTGGCTGAAGGTTGATTTTACTTGCATTTCTTTGAGTGATTTTATTTTGGTTTTGGGTATTGATGCATATTATTCCTTGACTAGAGGTGACCCCTTTCGGAAAGTTTCTGATTTTTTAATGAAGTGTGGAATTTTATCTAATGAAATCACCCCATATGAAGGCCATACCACTTGCAGATGCATTGGGATTTGAGCTGAAAGCATTTAATAAGTTTTGATGCAGATTTGTTATTGTGAATTGGGCGCCAACCTTCTCAAGAGCTTTTGCAAGTTATATTTCATCTTTTGGAGGTATTGTGAAGGAGTTGTGATCATTTTTCTGTGTTTCCAGTTTGCTGGTAATCATTTCTAGATTGTTGATTTTTATATCAGTTTGCTTCAGTTTTCTGATTTTGGTTTCAAGCTTTATTAATTGAGAGGATATCAAGTGGGAAGATCTTCTATTTCATTGTGTTTTGTAAAGATTGTAATAACACTTGAAAATTGCAGTTGTTTATCATTGTAAGACTATAAACAGTAGTACTGTTCCATTCATTTAATTAGCTGCAAATTGTTACGATTAATCTCTCATATATGTAACCCCTAGATGGTTTACCGCCAGTGTAGAGAATATTTTTTGTATCTCTTATTGTACCCACTGAAAAGTGGAGAATCCCCGCTGTTAAGCGGATGCCCGCCACAACAGATGAATTAGTTTTGCATTGTAATGTTTTCCCCCAACTATTCAAGTGGTAGCGTGGAAATTCTCATGGTTGGTTATCCGCCTAAATTCATTTCAATTTGTAATAAGTACTTTGCCGTATGTTAGCACCTCGACTTCAAAAGGATTTTGTGTGCACATTCTTGGCGTTAAGTCTTATCATTTACTTTCAGTTGTTGAGTTATTTAGATCCTAGGGATCCTCTGACTATATGCTCACCCCTCTTCCTTCAGTGGTTTTAGGGCGCATTGCTGGTTAGAGTTACCTTTTGCATCGTTTTGGCTTTGGAGCTAACTTTAACGAGTGCGTGTTGCAATTGTAATTGATATGTAAAATCAAGAAAAATTTTAAGGGGCATATTTCAGATCTTGTGTGCACATTCTTGGCATTGAGTTTATTTTACACTTCCAGTTGTAAGCAATTTCAATTGTTGGGTTATTGATCCTAGGGATCCTCTGACCATATGCCCGCCCCTCTTCCTTCAGTGGTTTTAGGGTGCATTCTTGGTTAAGGTTGCTTTGATAGAGATTTGGTTTTCGCGCTAATGCTAATCAAATTGGCCAAGTGTTGGTTATTGTGTAAAAATTGTGGCAAAAAATTGCTTAGCATATTTCACTCGTCTTTACTTTACATGCTATTACTATGGGGGTACTTACAGGATTACAATCTTCCATTTTGAACTTTTTCAACATCTCTTTTACATACTTGGTTTGTGAAATAAATATTCCCTTTTCTGATTGTGATATTTGCAAACCAAGAAAGAAGGATAGTTCACCTAGCATGGACATTTCAAATATTCTCTACATCCCCATTGCAAATCCTTGGCACATGTTGTCATTGCTTCCTCCAAAATTGATGTCATCCACATAAACCACCACTATTAACTTCCGGTCTAAATATATAAGTTGCTATCCGCAACTCCCCTCGTGAACCCTTGCCGTAGATGCTTGTCAAGTCTAGCATACCATGCTTTGGGTGCTTGTTTCAACCCATAAAGTGCTTTCTTCAATCTACATACATATTCTTTATTTTCTGATAGTAGAAACCCTCCTAGATGTTCAATGTACACTTCTTCTAAATCTCCATTTAGGAAGCAAGATTTAACATCCATTTGGTATACTTTGAAGTTCTTAAAACTAGCATAAGCCAAGAACATCCTTATGGCTTCCATCCAAGCAATCAAAGCAAAAGTCTCTTTAAAATCAACACCTATTTGAGCATACCCTTTACATACCAATCTTGCTTTGTTTCTCATAACCTGACTATCTCCATTCAAATTATTTTTGAACACCACTTAGTGCCAATAAACCTTTTATCCTTGGGTATTGGGACCAGTTCCCAAGTATCATTCTTCTCAATTTGATTAAGCTCTTCATTCATAGCTTCTATTCAATTATCTTCATTTGCTTCTTTGAAGTTTCTATGTTCAATCTGTTAGCGAATGAATTGGCCTCTTGAAAAATATTGATAACTTTGACTCTAATTTGCCCTTAATGCATTGGAGCCAATCGCTAACAGCTCTGGAAATGTTGCAATTTCATTTGTGACTTTCCTTTAAATTGAAGAGGTACAGCTCCCTCGTGTGATCTATCTAATAATATGGTAGCTTTTAACTAGAAATCAATAAGGTGACAAACACTAGCTCATAAAAATGACACTAATCTAGAAGAAATCACAAAAAGCCATAAATCAACAACACAAATTGAAAGACCTATGACTACCATACCAGGAAAGGAGAAATTATACTACAATAAATGGCTGCAATAAAGTATATCTCACACAAAAAATATGCCTCTATTACATGCTCGACACACAGATCGATACATTAAACATCACATTTAAATTCATAACTCAAAGATTACAAATCATTGCAATATAAAATAGACTAAAAGCAAGTGTTCCTTCTCGAAATTGAGCACAATGTATCTATGGAGATCGGACCCTGTATCCTTCTACCTCATCCTAGAGGTAGCACCAAATCCCCCAAAATGGTTACCAAAACCATTACTAAATTTAGTGATGCTTCTTGTCGCTCGACCGTATTCTTGAAAATGACTAAGAGAATATGATCGACCGGATTAATTAAACTAACAATTGAAAAGACATTAGGTAAGAAAATCGATCTTGTTTCACACGAATGGCCGCTGAATGATATATCCCACAGCCATGCAATTAATGAAAGTTTCAAGGAGATACAATATGATTGCACGTGTATGCTGTCCAACTGAGAATGTAGTTTAAAACTAGTTCAAATCAGTCATTTCAAACCAAGTTGTCGTCTCATTGAATCTAAGAGAGATAGCCTAAATGTCTAACCAACCATCTATATATTCAACCAGTGTCACCACACTTTGCCATCTAGAAGAATCCAATATGGCGAGCGCTCAGAGTGATGGTGTATCAGCAAATGATTTCATTGTTCTAGAGTAGATCAAATGCAATCCTTTGTTTAGGCATCTATCTGATCAACTGAAAGAAGTTTTTGTCACACAGAGCGAGGTGGAAGAAGTGCTTCGCAGTATTCTGGGCGAAGCATTTATGAGCCAAGTGTGCATGCATAACACTACTATGCTAGAGTGTTTTGTGTATACAGTTATCAGGACTTCTAGTCGTTGTGACTTGGGCATGAGAGCATTTGAACGTATGGTGAGGCCTGTGTTTCACCACCATGTTAATGTAGCTATTGTCTGTCTTAATCACTATCCACAGAGTGAGTTAGTGGGCAACACCATTTGTATAACATTGGCTCTTCAAAATGAGGCTATGGAAGAAATGGTGACTCTTCTTCGTACAAGAATCGTGAGGAATGACATGGGGCTTTCCGCCCAATTTTTGTAGTCGCGTGACAATTTGTTGTCTCTTGCTCAAATCAAACGCCTTCAGACTGTGATTGAAGGCATTCGAGTGTTAACGTTCACCCTCTGCATTTGGAAAAGAAACCTCTTTTTGCTATCAATATCAACTTTTGTAGTCAAATCGACAAATTTTGTAATGCCACTGCGATGTAAATATATATATATATATATATATATATATGAATAAAAATATACCATTTTGATATTTCATATTATAGTATTCTTGTATGAATGATTTCTATTGACTTTGTTCTTATCAATTTCAATGGCATTCGTTTCTTTTTCTTTTATACTGCATTTGTTTTTCAAATCTGCATTCGCTTTATCCTGTTATTCTTCTAAACAATGTCTTTTGGCGGTAGGGCAGGTAGTTCATAGAACTTCGCAAAACACCGCCCAAGTTTCGAACAGCTTCTAAAATCCCGCTCAAAAGCAAACTTACGAAACAAGTCACCTGGCAATCTTTGATGAGTTTGCGAACTTTAGTATAGGCCACCTAAGATAAACAAAGCTTAAACAGGGGATAAGTTAAAATGAAACCATAAAACACCATCCACATTCAAAGAATAATAAGAAGGCGATAAAGTCGGAGGTAAGCAAAACTAGTGAAAACCCCGCCTAGGTCCGCAACATACAGTGAAACACTGCTTGGCTTTAAAGACTTGTGCAAAATTTGACTAAAGAAAGGGGAAACAAAATGGTGTTGAGGGGGGTACCAAAATTAAGGGTAACACAATCATAAATAGTAATGCCAAATTTTTAGTTTATGAATCTCTTACCATTCTTCTTGTTCTTCTAACCCCATCATCTCCTATTATTAATTCTTTTGGATAGCCCCTTTGAACAAACTTAGATAGTGTTTTTGTTGGTGCCTTTGTGTTTCTTGTATCAATTATTTCATATTCTCTCGTTTCTACATCTTACTTGTATCTTTCTTCATAAGGATAGCTATCTTCTTGTGGTTCAACTTGGTAGTTTTTCTCCTCATTTACCTTCACATTTGTGCTTTCAACCCTTTTATGCAATCTCTTATTGAAATATATCTAGGCTTTACTCCTTGAAGAATAGCCCAAAAATATTCCTTCATTTTCCCTTGCATCGAATTTCCCTAAATCTTCTTCATCTCTTTTAATATAACAAGGACTTCCAAACACTTTGACGTATTTCACGGATGCAAGCCTTCCCTTCCATAGCTCATATGGTTTCTTATTATGATTTGCTCTGATTTTGGGTCAGTTAAGGATATAACCTGTTGTGTGCGTTGCATCTTTCCAAAACATGTCAGCAACCTTGGATTCATTCATCTTGCATCTAGCTGTCCCTTGAAAAGTTCTTTTATTTCTTTCCACTACTCTATTTTGTTGTGGAATTCTTGCTGCAGAGTATCGTCTTCGTATCCCATGTTGCTTGCAAAAATCTTCTAATTCGTTTGAGGTGAATTCACCTCCTCTATTTGATTAAGATATAAACAATATTTTTCATTAACAAAAGCAATCAAAGATGCAGCAAGGAAATGATTAAAACAAAGCAACGGCACAGTTGAGAGAGACATAGAGAAAAGGTCCTGATTTATATAATGAAAGAGAATGATCCTGAAGATGTTGACTGTTCCAACTTGAAGTAAATCTTCACATCTCAATCCAACATAAAAGCATCAAAAGATATTACACAGTACAGAGAATTTAGCTTCATCCAAACTATCCAGTTGCCATTCATGTTTTCTAAATAATCATATGCAAAGTATGCTATGGAAGCAATCCATACTACCTTATTTATTTAGTATTTTACCTCTTACGAATACTATCAGATGCTGATAAATACTCCTGACGACCATATGCCTCAAGTATTTCGTCAACATCATGTCTTGAAAGCTCGTTTACATCTTGAATCTTCAAAAGCCACAAGAAATGACATGATCTTAGTGAAAATATGGGATAGTGAAATCTGAAACAGCACTCGCCAAGCATAGACCCAAAAAATAATACAAAATGTAACCACCCAGACCTTGGTTAAAAGGAGACACTTTTCATCTACAGCACGTTCCAAATCTGTAGTTGCCTGATGAAGCAGGCTAGCAACCAGCTTTAGTGTTGGTTGTCTCTGTCTACCAAATGTATAATTACCAACAAAAACTCCATCCATAATCTGATATTTCAAAATTCGAAAAATCAGAAAGTAGCAATCTCCAAAATATTGATCAAGTAAGCATTATAATCTAAAGTAATAGACACAGACAGTATCCTTTCTTCAAGAAGAGACACAAGAAGAGAATGAGATGCGTACCACAACTAGCTAATAAAACAACATATATAAAATCTAATCTAACAGAATTATAAACTCAATAATAAAGTATGTAACTGCACTTCAAAAACAAATAACATCATATGAAAACTTTCAGAATGAAAGATTCGGTAAAAATCACTTATTTAAGTGATATGAATAAAACTACAAGCAAGATAAATACACAAAGGAATTAATAGCAGCTATAAATGATGAACATTCTATTGTATTAGGTCTGTATACAATTATATGCAAACAGGCTTCTTGGTGCAGAAAGCTTGTAATATAAGAGAAAGAAAAAAGGAAGCTTCTAGAATAAGATATGTCTACAATAAGCTTGTAGCACAAGAAAACTTCAACAAGAAGGTAGATATATAAAGATATGTGCAAGTATCAAGAATATACAATTAAAATACACCATACACCATATGATTATGTCTTATCATTTCCTCCCTTCTCCAGTAAATTTTCCCAATTTATGTTGTAAATATTAAAATTCCTGCTCAAAGGATGATTGGGGCATGTGTACAATTTTTTTTTCATTTTTTACCAATACTGATGTTCAGGCATTTCTTCAAACAGTTTACTAATCTACTGTTCTGAGTCTATAGATAGTTTGTACTCACTATGTAGATGTTCACTTTGAATATGCATTGGGTGAGAGATTCTCTCATGATGTCACAAATATAACAGAGCGCACTTAGTTGATTCAACACAGTTTATTAACAGAAAACAATACCAAATACAACTCGGGACTGATTAAGCAATGCTTTCAGAATATCAGAAATAGCAGCAATAATAGAAACACATTCCCAACCTGGAAGCAATACTTGAAAGATCCCTTGAAGAAACTCAAACTCGGTTTTCCCAGCAGCTCGACCATTCACCAATCCATAGGCCGATTTCGAGGAATCGTAACCAACTCCCACAGCTCAACCCAGAATATTTAAATGCCAACTGAAAAGTGAATTACAATAGCCTGAACAATGTTGACTCTTTTAACTCTATATAACACCTGGCATTAACCCATGAGTCGTGGCATCCTATAGAACATTGACAGCTTATATACGTAGCTCCTGAAGTGTATTAGCTCTTCTGCCAACATCCAAACTGGCGCAGTGTGTTAATTTAGCCGATGACCAATAAAGAAGAGATGGCTTTAGTGATCAAACATAGCCTTTTCACCTTCCACTGCTTCACCATACAATTATTCAACGCCTTTTTTCGTAATTTAATCACTTGCTATCTCATCCAGTAGATACTATCACGACTTCCTGTGATTTCCTTCAGCACTATGAAAGAGTAATAATATCCACCACCAACCCTCTATATAAGATTGCATAGGAAATGATGATATCGGTTTCCAATTACTGGTTCCTTCAAACCTCCTTAAATCCAATAGTGGCAAACAATATTTGAAGAGAATCAGCAGTACGAAAGATGACTCTAAATCATTAAAATAATTCCCTGAAGAATTACGAACTCACTAAACTAGGACGGCTCCTTCAGTAAATCGAATTCCTTAATTGCAAACACTGAAACTTGTTGTCTTGCACAGCCACACTGCTCTCCAAGACAATCTTTCAATAATGATTAATCTTAAAGACTTCCTATGCCCGATTGTTTACATGATAATTTCTCTTTATTTATTCTCCCTTTTGTCTGAAGAATGTCGACTCTCTAGGATTGAATATTACAATATGTTCCCTTAATATCAATTCCTAGGAAGAAAATACACTTGCCTCAATTAAAGGTGTGGACCCATGCATTTGAAGCGGCCCTTCATAGGACGAAGCATTTTTCTTCACTTTACCGGTAGCTTACCTTTATTTGAATTTCCTCGACCCACATCAATGAAAACAGCTCTTTCTTTAATGGTGTTACATTCCCAAACCTTGGCTACGATTCAATAAACTGCTTTTTGAATATTATCGGCTCAAACTTTTAAAATATTGAAGTCCACGAAATGAGTCACTCATTACAAAAAATACAAAATTCAATTCTGGCACCTGAAAATTTAAATGCTTCCGTTAACAATTCAAAGTTCCCACGGTTTCCCTTTTACTCGCAATTCCTTCCTTAATTCAAGCGTCAGTCTTATTTTCAAACATTTGAAATTCTTCAGCATTCAACGGCTTCAATATAATCGGCATCTGTAAAGAACTTGATACCTCTTGCTTTGTTCAGTCGACTTCTAATTAGTATGATATCCTTCACAATAAACTCTCCTCCATATGTTCGGCTATATCAACAATTGCTCAATAAAAATATAAAATATTTTTTCTTAACTCTTCTTGACTATTCCTGATATTTAAATATTCCTGATCTCCTCCCAAAGTTCAACGAACTGCTTCATTTATTAATTCTGGTGGCTCAAGGCAAAGCAATTGAAACAATGAATTTACTATGAATGAAGTAGTTCCAATTCAAATTACTAGCAACTAGATAGTACTGTAAAATTTTAATGAACAGATTAATGCACAGAAAATTAATTCAAAATCAGACACAATAACACAGCAGATACCCCGGGAAAACCCTCCTCTTGAGGGAGAAAAACCAGGCAACAAAGATCTCTCTTATATATATAAATAAAGGCCAACCTTCAGCACTTACACAAGATGCAATGGCAGATGATAATCTGCACCTTCCAATATCTAACTCTGCCCTTGAAACAATTCGCAATCTGCTCTTAATGCAATTCGCACTTGACTGAATTGAACTTGCTTGAATGAATCGAACTTGAATGATCTACAAATGATAAGTGAACTCCTTTATATACAAATTGAAGAGGCCCCTCCTTTCATATATCAAGTCGGCCAAGCAAAGAATAAATATATATATTCTTTTAATTAATCGCGCCAATGAGGAGAGGTCGGCCATAACACAAATGATGATTATTCATTTAAGGTTTGTTGCTTAACAAATGAAAAATCTCTTTATAAGAATCGCACCTCTTGAGTTTGAATAAATTAAATAGCATCATGCTATCATTTAATTTATTATAAAGAGGATATCGCTGGAAGTTACTTCTGACGCTGCAATAGATCATTAACACTCCCTCTCAGCTAGGGAGAAGACTTCCACCTGCACAGGACTTATCATCTCAACATGATGTCCATCATATTGGCTACAACCAAATATGAAAAGAAGAATATCACCTCAACGTGATATTAGATATCGCCTCAACACGATATCTACCATAATGGCTACAACCAAACTATGGTGAGTACAAGTGTTCATCACTTGCGTGATGTTGTCACCTCAACGTGACTTTCACAAGTACAAAATGTGTCATGGAGTCTCACACATGACATCCACCATGACTCAACTCAGAGGGTGGAAACAAG
>VDFB02085275.1:0-10412 GCA_007258455.2 Sequoia sempervirens
TTTCCTTTGTGGACCATTACATGATGAGAGGGTGAGGGAACAAATTGATCTAGCAATGCTATTATACTCATGAGCCCCATTAGTTAGACGGATTATGATGCTTACAGTTGCATTAATACTCATCCTAGATGGCTAGGGAGTGCACCTAGTGGGAGGATTGATACACCTAATATGAGGGATGGTAGAGCACCAAATAGTATATGCCTAGGGAAGTTGTATCCTAACACACCTGTATTATGATCTTTGATAGTTTTTCTTTCAAGAGGTGGATAGTATGGTACATTGTACACTTCTATAGGTTTGGTACCTTGATCATATCACTTGTACCAAACTTACTTGCTTCCCATGTCTGATATCCTTGGGGTATCCTCGAGGCTTTACCTATCCTCTATGACGGTTTTGGAAATATGGTGATTTACACTTTTGGAGAGTGCAATTTTACTGAATGGAGGAGGATGAGATTCTTTTGAGACCTAATCATCTTGTGATTTAGTGGCAAAATCATACTTGGTAGATGAGGAGATTACAGCTTGACAAATTTTTGATTGGCAGACACAATTACGTAGTATGTCCTTTCTACTACAATTGGGTCATGTAATAGTTTCGATAGATGCAAATAACACCTAGAACATGAACCTTCTTCAAGAGATCAGTGCAGAGTGCTGGGAGACCTGATGATACTATACAGTTCACTATAGAGGATGTTTTCAACATTGACTCCAGGTACTCGAATCACGATGTCTCTAGTCTCTGACATGGATGACATCGATGCCATAGATGACTTTGAGGAGTGGTGGACAATATGATGAATAGCTCTCATGTTTCTTATGGAGGAGTCGATAGGTGATGTAGTACCACTCCTAGATGAGGGAGATCAGGTAGAGGACAAGGTTGAGGAGACATGCTATAGGGAAACAAACATATTTATAGATATCATAGATGAGGACTACAATGAGGATGCAAATCCTAACTATGATTGCTAGGATAGAGGAGATGAGGAGGAGGATGAGGAGGAGTATTCCATGAGTGAGGGTGATGAGGTAGTAGATGAGGATCCTATAGGGCATGAGTGGGGAGAGCCCTCTCCCATTTGTATGACTAGATCATGAGCATTCACTACAGTAGGAACTAGTACCTACAATCATGGAGAGGCTAGCACATCCTCCATGGCCCCTACACACAATGAGGCTGATTTTACATAGCCTATCGGGGATATAGGTGATGATATTTTATTTATTATTATACTTCATTCTTGTGCTTACACTTTATATATATATATCATGATGTGTACTGATATTGTATTATTTCTATCTTGTAGGATCTATGAGAGACTTTCAGGATCTATATCATTAGGTGGCTATAGAGATAATTCCCCCATCAATCGATGAGGAGGCCACATACTCAGACTATGTTCCCCCACCCATTGTGCATTAGGAACCAGAGTTGTTTAGGCCATACATTAGACTATAAATAACATAGGAGAGCTCGAGGATGCATGTCCATCGAGCTGATGCTACCCTCGAGGCACAATCATCCCAAACTCTAGAAAAGTTCAAGAGACTAGAGGCAGAGGTAGCCAGGCTACAGGAAGAGAGAGACCAAATAGCAAGAGCACATTGGGAGGGCCTTGGACCAATATGGGGCTTAGATTTTTCTCTCAATACATTTAGTGGATCACAATCATGATCACAGACCACTATCTCTCAATATACTACCACTAGATAGATGTGACCACTGGGTCCCGAGGGATCTGGTACTCACAAGCCTCAGAGTATTGTATATTTGATGACATGTCGACAAAACATTGATATATTTATATATATATATATGAGTATTTGATGTTTTATTATTTGTGTTTGAATGTTAAATATTAATGTGATTAATTAAATAACCTCTGTAAGATTATTTAATGAATGCTTCCATGATTTAACATGTTTTATGTGATCTAACAAAAAAATATTGTAGTTTCTCTTATTTGCAATCATTGTGATGAAGTATGTTATGCTAAATTAAATTCACCTATGATTTAATTAAAGAACATTAAATTCATATAAGGATCTAGTCTAACATAACACATGGGATAAGCTTGAAGAGCAGGAGACCTAAACTAATTAAATAAAAAATGAATTAAATAATCACTTTAGTGTTCAAGACACATGCATAAATGTTTTTCAAGAACGAAGCAATGGGAAATCATATGGAATATAATTTAGTAGCTCTAACATCATTACTTTATCATTCATACTATTCAATGGGACTAGACATAATACTGATGCAAATGCACAACATTGATAAGGTCTTTGAGAGGTGTGCCATCCATTTTTGTTTTAACATGTATACACTGGACCCATAGCTTTCATTAATTATGTAGGGTTCTAACCAATTAGGATTGAATTATCCTTTTTCAATCGAGTCGACATTTGCATTTCATTGATTTTCTTACAAGACTAAGTCACCTCTACTAAATACATGAGGGATGACCTGATCACTATAATTATGTTGTAATTTCTTAGCATTTTCTTGGATTTTCTCAAGAGAATTAATTTTTTGTTCATCAAGCATCTCATGTTTATGCAATCTTTATTGTTTATAAGTTTCATCATCAATAAGTCCTTGAAGAGTGTGGACACAAAAAAACTATACCTTTGTCCTTTCTTGATTTGGGAACAATTGATGATAGATTGGACTTAATGGCACCTTTATTTAGTGTTGTGAGGTGTTTTACACATCCACACTAGGTCTTGGACCCTTGCAAAATGAATAAAATGCATCTAACATTGTCTTGTAAGGGTGTTGTAAAGTGTTGTAAATGACTTTCACACTTTTCATGCTCTTATTAAGCATATGAGTCTAATGAACCTATTTTTCCCCTTATAAAATTTATTTAATGGCATTATCAAATTAATCTAGAAGGCTTGTAAATTAAACTTAACTTTAATCTAGTGTTGTAATGTGTTTTACACATTCACATTAGATATTGTGCCTCTCTAGGCTGTGTGGACCCTACTTTAATAGTGTAAAGTGTATTTAATCACACTTTCACATTGAATTTTGTGTCCCCAGCCCTAATTGACCTTTACATCATCATTAATAGGCCCTTATGGCCCCATATTGTGTATCCCAAGGAATAATTTGATCAAATACATGATGAAATCAACATAAGAACTGGAATTCTTTATTCCCCAACAATCTAGTGGGAAAAAGGGGCCCTCTGGGCCATAGTCACCCATCTGGGTGAATGAGTCCCTACTAGGTGAGACTAAGTCAACCAAAGTGGTGAATTAGTCCAATTTGGGTTATTTTTGAGTTTTGAGTGGGAAAAGTTGGATTCTAATTTTAATTTTCCTCTGTCTCGACCTTGGGGATCAAATTAACAAGAAAATTAGGATAATTTCCTATAAAATAAATCGTATAAACCCTAATTTACAACCAATTCATTATTCATTCATTATTCATCATATTCTCAAGTCAAGCAAGGTAAGGTTTTAGCATTCTAATTCATCAAGATAACATTCTAATACATTCAAGGGTAGAATCTTCACTCATTGATGTAGAAATTCAATATCAATCATCATGGAAAGTATCTAACTCCATTGTTTCATGCTTCATTACATTATTTCTTCATTTTGATTTAATTACCTAAAAGGGGGTTTGACCAAGACAAACCCCAATGCCCTAACAATCAATATTTTATCTTTCTCTCCTTGTTTGTTTGTAGATGTAGGAACTTTGAGGGTTTGGATATCATTAAAGCTAAATATTCAAGGTTATTGAAGACATATCCTTGTTGAATAAGTCAAAATATCGATAAAAACTCACCTGTAGTGCCGAAAATCAGTGTCTCAGAGGAAGACACCTATCAAGAACCAAAGTGCAGACTGAGGGCTTGTGTTTCCACTTTCATATTTTTGGAAATATAGAATTGGAGTAAGTTTCCAGTAATGGAGAATTAGTCCCAATGTACATTCCTTTTAGTTATTTCTACAAATTCAGACACCCATTTGGCTGAAACAAGCTCTAGAGTAGTTTTTCCAAATTTGGGACTAAGTCGCCTAGATTGGCACAAGTGTCACAATTGATTTTTGCATTAGGTTTTTTAGGATTCCAAACCTTCATTCCATCCCTTTTTAGCTTCCAGGTGCACACATTTAGTTTTAGAGTTTTCCATTTTGTTTCATGGTCATTTCTAGGTAATTTAGTTCATGTTTGCATACAACACTATGTTTTCAAACAACTTGCATTTGAATAGTTTTGCATTAATAATCATCTTTATTTCTTAGTTTTTTACATTTAAACATTACATATAGACATACTTCATCCATCCTTGCATTGATTTTGAGAGTTTACATTGCATTTTTTCCCATCTTTCTCCTTTTAGGTGAAAAATCCTATAATTGCAAGAAAGACCTTGAAAGCCAAAATCTTTGTTTACATTTTGGTGAACCAGACTTTTGAATACATTATTTTCTAATTTTGTAGTCTGTCATCATCTTAGAATTATATTGCATTAATTTTTCATTATGGTTTGCATTGATTAATTTGCATTCTAGGGTTTCCAATTTTGCATTAGTGAAAGTGCATATAGGTTGCATTTTTGCATTTTAAATCATTGAAAATTTCTAAAATTCTACATTGGAATTTTAGTTCTGCATCATATAGCATATAAAACATCAAAATCCATCAAAGAAATTTGAATATTCTCAAAGAAATCCCTACTAGGACTAATTCGCCACCTTGGGTGACTTTGTCCCTTTTCACCCCTAAAATTTCCTTTTAGAGAGCTAAAAACCCTATTTTAAAGCTTTTGTTTGCTACCATCAACTACTTGTATTAGTTGGCTGAGTTTTTGTAACATGCATTTCATTAGATCTAGCTTAAATTAGCTCATTTCATGCATTGTTCAATTTCAAATTTGCATCTCCCACATTTCGTCTTTCAGATTCTTAGATAATGTAATCCACGACTTACTTTGTTTTACATTTGAAAATTCCATTTAGATCATTGCATTGAACTTTATTTACTTTTTCATAGTATGTTTTCCTTCAAAAGATGTGGATTTTATTTGGTTAACAATGGATTGTACAAATACAACATTCCCTGCTATGAATTCAATTTTGATTACAACAATGAGGTCATTAAGAAACATATTAGTCATAGTTTTGATCAAACCATTGGTACAATCCTTAACATTACATTTCCCATTGGTGAGGATTGTAGTGTAGACAATCATAACAATCATACTTGTTCTTCTCCCGATAACTCTCCTATTAGTGATGAAGATATCTTGGTGAAAGTAGATATAAGCATTGAGGGTCTTGGTTATCTCTCTCCTCATTCCCCTTTGGAAGAAATTTGACAACAAGAGGATAAAATCATAAAAAAATTCCTAAATATCACCTTACCTAGTTTCCCTAACCATGATAATCAAAATTTTCCTGCTTCTACTATCCATCCTCGATGCAAAGAGGATATGTTGGTGTTAGACGATATTGCTATTAAGAGTCATGGGAACCTTGATTCTCCCTTCCCTAATGCTCCTACCATTTGGAACAATCTATTTGAGAAAGATAGAGGTCCTTCTCTTGATGTCTCCCCTACTTCTGATGAATCTATTGGTGAGCATATTACAAGCTCTCCTATTAGGGTAGATAATATGGAACAAGCGAATGAGACCTTAGAGAAGTACGAAAATCAAATAGAGTCTTCTTCTAATCTCCCCACTATCAATAATAAAATAAAATCAACCATTAATAATTGCCTTATTTGAAATGAAGTTATTTTGGAAGAACCAAGCCTTACTTGTCAAGAACAACTGGTTTGTTGTTCTCTTAAAAAATCTCCTTCTAGGGAGAATATCATGACACAAGACAAGGATATCATTGACAATAATGATATTATTCCCTTAGAAGAAGATGAAGATCCCGTTTTAGACTTCCATTCACCAAGGGATGTTAACATTATTCAACCTCAACTCATCCTTTATCCCCATTCATAGAAACAACAAACCCCAAACCAACCCAAACTTTTTGTTTACCCACCTAAGATTAATGTGTCGTAGCAACCGATTCATAATACCATTGCTCATACATATAACACTAGAAATAATCTACAATCCAGTCAACCAACCCCCACCTCCTTACCTTTTCCCAATTCTATACTTCTTAGTACTCCTTGATTAAGGGAGTATGATCTTGTTGAACAACTTAAGAGCACTCCCACAAAGATATCCCTATGGGATTTACTTCAAAATTCACCTACCTATCACACTATGCTTCAAATGGCCTTAAAAAAAGTTCCTATCGCTTCTAATGTGCAAACGGATGACTTAGCAACACTAATTCAAGGATTGAATGCTAACATTGTTTTTCACCAAAGTGAGCTCCCCTCTTTGGAAGTGCAAAAACAAAATGAACCTTTCATGATCATTACTCAATATAAACAAAAAGAGAAAAAGCGAACTCTTGTACATACCGACTCTGCCCTTAATGTGTGTAGTGTGAGCCTTTTGGATAGGCTTGGCATTGATCAATTGAACATTCAACCTGATTCTTTATCTATTAAGGGATTTGACAATGTCAAAAAGAAACCACTTGAGGTGATCATTATACCTCTTACAACTGGAGTGGCCACATTGAATACACCAATCCATGTTATGCCTCATGAACTTTCATGTAATATTATATTAGGTAGACCACAGATTCATGCAATGAATGGGGTTCCTTCTACTCTTCATCATAAAATGAAATACATCTACCAAAATCAAGTGTGCACACTTGACGCTAATCCTGAGCCTTATAGTGTCTTACAACTTGAGAAAAAAACATAAAATCCCTTGAACACATCAACATCTACTACACACATGGAACCCGCATAGCTAAAAAAAAAATAACAACACTAAAATATATTAGGCGATGATTGGGGTTCCTTATGGGTATAATGCGGGATAGACGAAATTGGCAATATGATGATGGGTATGTGGTGAGGTGACTTTTTACCCAAAATTGATTATTAAGAATGAAAAGGGTTTTTTAAGGATTCTCAACTTTCCACCAACGTATAAATTATGTTTTACTTTGAATTTAATAAATGGTGTATTCATTTTCTATTCAAATTATGACTAATGTCGATTTATATAGGTGATTGAAAAACATATATAGCTTTCAAATAGTATCACATTTTTGAATCAAAAAATGTGACACATTCTATTCTTCATACTAACAAGTTAAAAGAATTGAATTTCATCAAGTTTTTGACCAGAAGTTAAGATGGTGAAGACATAGTTTATATTTTAAAAGTTGTAATAAAAAATTCATAATTAATTATTTACTTGGAAAAAATTACAAAAAATATGCATCACATCAGGACATGAGTCTTCTACTCATATCTAATATCTTATAAAAAAATATTATCATTTTATTGTGGTGGTTAGGGTGGTCAGACAGACACTACTTCTTATTTTTTCCCTGAAATTTACATACTACTACATTGAAATTTCAAATTTTCACCAAATAGATTTCCTTTTTTTTAAACAAACCTAGTAGTTTAGAAACTAAATTCAATTTTCTACAGATTCTATTCTTACATATTTTTTAAATAATATAGATAACTTATTCAAATTTTTACGTCAAGTTTCCTAACTCTGATTTTTCTAATTTTTTTGCCACTTAAGGGCCTATTTTTTCCATGATGATCCTGCACATACCCTTATATTTCACACCAACATTCATGAGTGAGTACAAGATCATCAACAAAGATTCCAATGAGACACATGAAAAGTATTCATGTCAACACAAAAATTAGATGACCCTTCGAAAGCATCCAACTCAAGCACTTTAGAAAATAAGACAACAAATTACACACCAACCTTTACTGAAGTTGATCACCAACAACCACCCAATTCAAAAGCAATGAAAAATATTTATGGATGAGTTTATGAACTTATGAACAACTTGGCTACAGTGTAAAAAGATGTGGTGCTAATGAACAAGGTATCTGCAACCCTATAGATCCTATCACACAACAAACAACTCATGGTATTGGCTATTGTCCTTTGATAGAAATTTCCAATCCTTCACTCAACATCAACACTCACACAACATTCTCCTAAGCCAACTTTAACTCTAAAACATCCTGAATTGATAGACACTAGTGGTCTTGAAAGTTATCAATACATTAAACCAAAAAATACAGCTTCACTTAATGTTAATGTCATCTTGCAAAACACTAATGATTTTATTTCACTAGATTTTACATCCTCCTCTAAAGGATAGAGCAAAATATCACAATCTAAAGAGTCTTGCATAGGTATGACAACTCATACTAAGCACTATGTATCTTTCAAGAAAACCGTAGGAAAATCTTCTACCACTGATCAAGAGGGTATCTTGTTGATACTTCTTCAAGATCACTTGATAACCCTTCCTCCAATAAATCAAAAGAAATTCTATTACAATAATTTATTTTTTGCATATCATAGAGTTCATGGTCATTCCACTAATGAATGTAAGGATTTGAGTAGTAAAATCTAACATTTTAAAAAGTTTGGTGTTCTCCCTTATGAGGGGGAACCTAATCCCTCTAATTGATACTAATTTTCACTCTAGCATGGATTTCATTAATCATTTTGGCTCACTCTTGTCATCCACTAAGTGGGGGAAATTGGTTAGGTAGCCTTGTCCTTGTATGTCACCTATTATTGCCTCTTTTTACTAGATTTTCACCTTTCATGAATGTATAAGAGCAATCTTGGGATGTGGATGACATGCCTTAAGTTGGCTCCCATGTGACTGACTATCCTTTTCATGACGTAGATTATAGGAAACATATGACTTGGCATAGGGCTTTCTGAGTAAGTTGTCATGTCTTCCTCTTCTACTTTAAAGCAATTTCTCATAGTATTGGTGTTAGCAACCACTTTAAAGTGGGGGTATACATTGAAAGTCTTCATGTTTCATTGTGAAATTTATTTCTTCTTGCGATGCATCCTTTTCTTGGTGGTTTCATTGGGCTTGATTGCCTCCAAGAGAATGATACTTCTTTGAGGCATCCTCTCTTGGAGATGTTAAGCACAATGTCCCCTAAGATGAGACCTCACACGAACTAGGAAAAATTCCTTGGAAAATTCCTTGCACCATTTTTCATTTACAATGTTTATGAGTTTCAAGCTTAAGAATTTTTTCTTACCTCATAGAGCTCAAAGACCATTTCTAATGTGACACCTTATTAAAGTTATTAGGAGGTATAAACTTGGTATGGCTGAGCAGGAGGCCCATTTTGAGGCATGCTTTCCCCATAGCCACTGGCATGCGTGTGAGCACATATCAATCATATGTGTTTCACTTTTTAGGACTTCTCACCCTGTGGATAGCCAAGAGTTCCATCACCTCAGAGTGAGTGCATTATTTGACAAATAACCTAGATCTAATCAAAAATTTGTTGGAAAAATGGTCGAACCTTGATCCACCTTTTCATTTTCATTTTTCTCTTCCTTCCAGTTCTTGCCATTGTATGATCATGTATCTTGTCTTGCTGCAAAAAAATCACCTTGTGCATGTCATTTTGTGCTTATGTTGGTTTGACTTAGGATCCTAGATCTTGGGGGCTTATCTTCCTCCTTGATCTTTGTTATCCTATACCATCTGTATTGGTACAATTGGACCCTTTCTTGAATGTCTACTTTAGTGTGAGTTTGAAGCAAGTTCATCCTCTCACTAAAGTGGGGGCTAATTGTGGACACAAAAAAAGTATCCCTTTTTCCTTGCTTGATTTGGGAACAATTGATGATAAATTCGACTTAAGGGTAAGTGCACCAAGATGAGTGCACTTTTGTGCCAAACAAGAAAAAAATGCACCATAGCGTTGAATGTGTTATGTCTTTTTAAAAGAAAAAAAAAAGTGAATCCAAATATCATTTTTCATTTGCTTTTTACTATTTTTCATCTCCGCCCGTGGCCAAAAACCCTACTTTATGCGCTCGCGTTGTTGGAGAGGTGATTTCTTCACATTTCATCAACTTCAGTTGGATTTTCTTCACAAATATGGCGCCACGACGACAAAGAGATGCAAGAGGTAAGTTTTGTTTGGTATTTGTTATGAATTTTTTAGTTTTAAATTGATTTTTTTTGTTTTAGTTTAGAAATGAATGATTTTTTTTAATTTGTAGGAAATCCTCAACAAGAGGAGGAAAATCCTCAACCAAATCAGCCTCAAAAAAATCAGCCTCAACAACAAAATCAACCTCCCCCACCATTCTCTCAATACCCTCCTGGCACTCAAAGAAAATTTGAGAGTAGAAATTGAAAACAATAGAAAGAAGTTGAGGATCTTATTAAGCGGGTTGAGTGATCAAAATTCTTCAACCAGAAAGAATACATCTATGAGATTCATTAAAAAGTTTGTTAAAAAATGTAGAT
>VDFB02085276.1:0-17561 GCA_007258455.2 Sequoia sempervirens
GTTAAGCCTTTCCTCCTTAGGTTGATCTTTGTTTGATTCCTCATTCTTAGGTTAATCGTCAAATATCTTAGCTTCCATAGGTTAAATTTTGGTTAATTTTTCCCTCCTTAGGCTAATCTTTGGTTTATTCCTCAACCTTAGGTTAATCTTTGGATATCTTAGCTTCCTCGGGTTAAATTTTGGTTAATTTTTCCCTCAAGTTAATATTTGGTGGATTCCTCATCTCCTTAGGTTAATCTTTGGATATATTAGCTTCCTTAGGTTAAATTTTGGTTAATTTTCCCCTCCTTGGGTTAATTTTGGTGAAGTATTTACTCCTTAGTTTTATATTTGGTTGATCTTTCATCCTTAGATTAATATTTGATTAGTCTTACATCCCTAGGTTAAATTTTGGTTAAGTCTTCCATCCATAGGTTAATCTTTGGTTAATTTTTCACCCTTAGGTTAATCTTTGGTTAGTCTTGCATCTACCCTTAGGCTAAATTTTGGTCAATTTTTTCTCCTTAGGTTAATATTTGGTTATCCTTGCATCCTTAGGTTAAATTTTGGGTTGGCTCTTTCTTCCTTAGGTTAATATAAATTTGGTGGAACACCCTGGGTTAATCTTTGGCTAAGAATTTTATCCAGTAGGTTAAACTTTAGTTACGAGTCAAGTTCATCCATAGGTCAAAACTTCATTCAATCATTAAACCAACCATTCATATACACCACATTAATCAACCCATCTTTCATTAGACCCTAGTTTTTCCTTGACATGTCTTGAATCTCATTTGCTTTCATCATCTTGTGTATATTTTCCCTAAACTCAATAGTCTATTTTAGGTTTGATTTTACCCCATTTTCATATTTTGAGATTTTAAGACTTATCTCATGATCACTTTGGTCCTTTGTCATATACCCCACATTAGCATTCACCAGTCATACACATGAATTTTTTCCTAGTTAGATTTTGATTTGACCTTAATTATCCT
This sequence comes from Sequoia sempervirens, assembly GCA_007258455.2. Lineage (NCBI taxonomy): Eukaryota > Viridiplantae > Streptophyta > Pinopsida > Cupressales > Cupressaceae > Sequoia > Sequoia sempervirens. The sequence continues at coordinate 972 of VDFB02085276.1, forward strand.
TTGGGTGTTTTGATCTCTTGTCTTTTTGTCTTCTAATCAACCGTTTCCTTTAAACTCATAAGTCTAGTTTAAGGTTAACTCCTATCTACTGTCTTCCTCACTTTCATTGTTTGGAGAACTACACATCCCTTTTGATTACTTAGGTCCATCATCATCTTCATAGTCAAAATTCCAAACCCATAACCATACATCATTTATCATCATTTTCTTCAAACATCCAAAATCCCTAATCATACATCATCTATCATTTATCATTTGCATAAAAATTTGAAAAAATCAAAATTAAAAAAATATATTAAAACTTCAAAAAATCCAAAAAAATTGAAAAATCAAAATCCAAAAAAAAAAAATTAAAACATCAAAAAATCCAAAAAAAGAAGAGAAATGTTAAAAATCATTTTTTTAATCCCAAAATCCAAAAGAAATTATAAAATCCCAAAAGGTATAATCCTTCAAAGGTCTTATATGATTGAATTAGATCCCAAAGCAAGAAGAAACAAATGGATCATACCTTGGACCCTATCTTTGATTCAACAAATGCCATACAATTTGAAACTTTAACAAGTTCCCAACTCATGCATGAACTAGAATATATATCCCTCGATGATAATGAGGACTATATTGAAAGTTAGGAAAACCAAAGTTATTCACAAGAAGATCTTCAAGAGGCTTCAAAAGATCATAAATTCCTAGATATAATGGAAATAGTTATGGAATAATACCCCACTAGATATCTCATAAATTTTTTACAAAAGGATGCTTAACTTCCCACCGGTTTGATATTTTAACTATAGTAGAACCAATAATCGAGGAGAAAACCCAAGAGTTAAGTTTTGTGGACATAATACCTCTATTAAACAACACTTCCTCACAACAATTAAACATGAGCATACCAAGTAGAAGGGAATTTCATAATGTGACCAAGTTTTCCATACCTCCACACCCCTCATTTGAACAACAATTTCTCAATCTGCTTCATAACATGTCACTGGTTCCTCAAGCAACAATACAAACAAGTAATGTGACATCGATGCAACAAGCTATTACAAATCTAAATCAACCCTTAAATGTCACACAACCTATATCACAAATGAACACATCCAATCCTTTTTAGCAAATGAATCCAAACAATACCACATCTTCTAATACTTCACTCTCACTAAACACCACATCAAGCAGGAAAAATCTAAACACCACAACAAGTTATATACCATTAACTCAGATTCATATACCATCGATTCATACTCATGTGCCTACCCGAGAAAATCTAAATATGAATTATATTTCAACACCATGACAATGCACTTCTTCTAGATCAACAAATATCTTTCAAGATAATGTGTGATACCTAACTCACAATCTACTCATACATTTGCATCAACCCTCATTCCTTCACAACCCATGATGCAATGTTAATTTTCACACTATAAATCACAACAGCCTGCTTATTCCTCAAACACCAAATTACCAAATATATAATCCACACATTAATCCTATTATGAATTTGGTTGCCAACCCTCCAACCAATACCATTCCAACAACAACAGACATGTTGGTCCAACAAATAAAAACATTGCAGCAACAAATGACCAATATATAAACTTCTAGATTCAAGAACTTATGACATAGAGGACATATGTCCTTATCATTTTGAAAAGAATATGCATATGCCACCTTTCCCTCCAAATCTCAAAATACATAAGTTTGATAAATATAAGGGGAAGGGAAATCTAATATATCATGTCAAATATTTTTCTACAACTTGTTTAGACTTCCAACATGAGCAAACCTACTTAATGTGTCCTTTCTCATGTAGTCTCAGAGGACAAGCTATGGAGTGGTTTGGACATTTACCCTCTAGCATAAAGATATGGGAAGAATTAGTTGGAAAAATTATCACTTCTCTTAGAATTTGATCATGAGATAAGCATAGTAAATGTGTGCAACACTAAGCAAAAAGAAGGGGAATCTCTTGCATCCTTTTTGCAAAGATGGAGAACTTTGAAAAATAGATGTCCTTTTGAGATACACCAGAAATAGTTGGTTTATATGTTTATTGAAAGGCAGATTGAGAATGGCTCCGTAGGCTTTGAGAAAAAAATGACTACGTCGTTGAAGGCCAAGCTAGAGCGTGCCCTAGCTCTCTCTACTAATCTTGATGCTTGGTCGCGGCGTTGATCGTTGTATTTAGGGAAAGAGGTATAATAGGAACTGCTCACCATATGACCAGGGGCTGATTGGCGTGGTGGTGGGGCGAGGGCGTTGCCAGCCCGTTTTCTTTGTGCTCTATTTGTGAACGGGGTCGGTGGGGTTGTTTTTGGAGGTTGATCTTAGGCACGTCCCAGATTGGCCTGGCCTGCGAGGGGTGGAATTCGGTTGCAAGGGTGGAACTCCCGTGAGCAGGGCATCCCTCTTTTTAAGCTACAAGGGGTTTTGTTGGGGGTGGAGGTGTTGTTTTTTTTTCGCTGCTCATCCTAAGGTGTGGTGCATTGTGGGTGGAACGAAGTACTTTTGTCTTAGCTCCTAAGTGGATCTTTCTGCCCTCTATGTCTGAGGGTTTGCATGTCAGTGTAGGGACACAATCGGGGCTCATGTCTCGCGGAGAATCATCTGGGGTTAGCCCCTTGATGGATTTCCGGTCGGCTTTTGGATCAAAACCCCCTCTACAGGGTTCTAAATTTTTTGAGAATAATCTTTTTTCCCTAGACCCGGAGATGGGATCATCTGGGGGGTCTCAGATTCCGAAGATTAATGGTTGTCTGGAAAGATGCAAAGAGAGACCAAATGTTGTGATTCCGATGGAGATGTTGGCAGAGGATATCAATTATTACTCAAGACATTCCTTATACTGTAAGTTCTTAGGCTTGAGAATCTCGCTGCAACTTTTGGAAGCCTGGGCTCAGAGGACATGGATGCCAGAGGGGGAGATGGAGATTCGAATCCTAGCGAATAATTATTTCATGGTTACTTTTGATTGTATGGCTGATCAGACTCATACTTTTGAGGGGGGCCCTTACTTCTACAACCAAGTGGGCCTATTCATTAAACCATGGCATGCAGGCTTCAATCCGGCCGAGCAGCTTCTGAGTCGGGTTCTAGTTTGGGTTCGTCTTCTGAGGCTCCCGGTGGAATGCTGGCGTGAGGATGTTCTGCATTTACTAGCCTCGATGTTGGGGAAACCTGTTGGCTCGTCGCAGCAGACACAATTCAAGAAGGTAATGACATATGCCCAGTTTTTTGTGGAAATTGATTTAAGTAAACCATTGTCAGATTCTTTAGCAGTGTGTGCAGGAGAGTATTCCTGGGTGCAACAGCTTGACTATGAGACCTTACCGTTTCGGTGCTGATTTTGCCATGAGTATGGCCATCTCCAGCGTAGATGTCCAAAGGCTAAGCCTGTAGCGACCGAAGACTCTCAACCTTCTCGTAATCCACCTAGGGTGGATAAGGGTAAGGATCCTATTCAGGGTAGTGGTGTTGGGGTTGATGGTTTTATTCCTGTAAAAATTCAGAACAGAAATAAGGGGAAAAAGAGGACTCTCAAAGAAAGGCAAGATGAGGACACTTTTAATAGATTCGAGGTATTGGATGATCTTAGTTAGCAAGAAGTGAATCCGGGTTTGGTGGACTTGGATCAAGGGACTATGGAAGTTGAACAGCATGGGTCTCTTGGAAGTTGAACAGCATGGGTCTCCTGTTAAGATAGTGCAAGTTTCTCAGCAGGAGGTGCATACGGGTTTTCCAAATGTAGTACAGGATGGGAAAGATCTAGGGCTTGAAGGGCTCTGTTCAGAGGTTCTTTGTGCTCCACAAGTTGTGGGGACTAGGATTTTGGAATCAGATCATCAGTTGAGGGCTCCGGAGGAACCAGGCTGTGTTGTTGTAAAAGAAAAAAGCAATGACGCTTCAGCCCACCCCTCACGGGGATCGGGCTCAGAGATAGGTAAGAATAATAAGTTGTCTTCTCATTTGGGTATTTTACAGAAGGATCTAAAAAAAGGGGGGGCGGAGAAGGTCTCTAAGCTTGGTAGGAAGAAGGATGTGGAAAATATCAAAATGATAGGGGAGAATTTGGTGGAGTCAGGGTCTGTTAAGACCTTGGATTCTCTTTTTTTGAGCCCCTTGAAATGATTGTTTTATCTTGGAATGTAAGGGGCTTGAACAGTGGCCCTCGACAAAAATTTGTTCATGATTTGGTTAGAAGTCAATCTCCTGATGTGCTCTTTCTCCAGGAGACTAAGCTGTCGGTTGAAAGTATGTTTGGTTTGATGCCTAAGTTGTGGGGGAATGGTGAGTGCCAATGTATTGGCGCGCAGGGGGCTTCTGGGGGAGTGGCTTGTTTATGGAATCCTCAGAAGATTTCTCCTCTTTGGTGGATGTCCTCCAAGTCATCTATCTCCATGATTGCTTCTTGCTTTGAGTCATGGGAGGCTATATTTTTCTCCAATATTTATGTGCCTACTGAGCTTCATGGTAAGTAATTATTGTGGACCCACATCAGGTTTGTTAGAAGTATGGTTCCTTACCATCCGTGGATAATGGCGGGGGATTTTAATGCTATCTCTAAGTTGGATGAGAAACAGGGTGGTATTGCGAGGCTGGAGCCTTCTGCTCTTCTTCTTCAAGATAACATTTCAGCTCTAAATCTAGTTGATATCAAGCCTAGTAATGGCCAGTTCACTTGGACTAATCGGAGGATTGGGGAGGAGTGCATTGCTGAGCGCCTTGATCATTTTCTGGTTTCTTGTTACTGGGTTGGTGGTTTGTGGTCCTCTAAGTCTAAAATTTTGGACTGGAGGGGTTCAGATCATTGGCCTATCAAACTCGCGATCTCTTCGGCTCGTGTGCCTCGGTCTCCTCCTTTTAAATTCTAGCTTATGTGGCTTAGGGATCCCTCTCTTCATGATTACGTGGCTGAATGGTGGAGGTATGGTAGACCTTCCTATGGTACAAAAATGTATACTTTTGCTAAGTTACTTCAATTTGTCAAGTATCAGCTCAAACGATGGAATCGTCATTGCTTTGGAAACATTTTCCATGCTAAGGCTGCTGCTCAGGCTGAGTTGGCTGGTATTACGAGGATGATTAGGGAGGATGGGATGACTGAAGTGCTGCTGTTGGAAGAAGCCAAGGCTCTGAAGCTGTTGGAGGAGTGTGAGCTAAGGGAAGAAATTTTTTGGAAACAAAAGGCCCGGGTTGATTGGTTACTGGAAGGAGATAAGAATACTGCCTTCTTCTTCAATTCGGTGAAAGCCAGGAGACATGGCAACTCTATTTCTGTTTTAGTGAATGACAGGGGTGAGCAGCTTTCCTCCTCTCAGGAGATCTCTAACGAAGCAGTTCATTACTTTGCTTCTTTATTCAAGGAGGAGGAGCGAAGGAGTTTCGATGAGGAAATTCAAGTCCTATCGTGTATCCCTTCTCTTGTTTCTAGAGAAATGAATGAGCATCTTATGAGTGACATCTCGCTTGATGAACTGGAGGGTATAGTGTTTCAGATGAAGAAGGGCAAAGCCCCTGGCCTAGATGGCTTTCCGATTGAGTTCTTCCAAGAGTTCTGGGATATTATCAAATTGGACTTGTTAGCAGTTGTGCAGGAGTCTCAATCAAATAAGCAAATGCTACGGGCTCTCAATTCCACCTTCCTAGCTCTCATTCCCAAGTGTGAGGGTGCTGATAAGTTAACGCAATTTCGGCCTATCTCTCTGTGCAATGTGATTTATAAAATTATCTCTAAATTGATGGCTGACAGGTTGAAAAAGTGGCTTTCAGTGTTGATTTATGAGGAACAGGGCGGTTTTGTGGAGGGTCGGCAAATTTTGGATGGGGTGGTGATTGCTACTGAAACTATCCATTCTATGGCCACTTCCAAGGTTAAGGCAATGTTTATCAAATTGGATATGGCTAAGGCTTATGACAGAGTTCAGTGGTCCTTCCTTCAGAAGATTCTTGGCGCTTTTGGTTTTGGAGAGGATTGGATTAGATGGGTAATGAGTTGTGTTACTACAACTTCCTTTTCTGTGTTAATCAATGGTGAGCACTCAGAGCTTTTTGGTGCGTCTCGGGGTTTGCGCCAGGGAGACCCCCTCTCTCCCTATTTGTTTATCCTTCTTGCCGAGGGTCTGGGACGCTTGATGAGAAGGCATGTGGAGCTGGGGCTTATTTCGGGATGGAGATGGAATGGTGGCTTACCTTCGCAGTCTCATTTGCAGTTTGTGGATGACATAGCTTTGATGGGTCTGGCGTCTATCAGGGAAGCTACTAATATGCGTAAAGTGTTGGATGTTTATCTTAATGCCTCGGGCCAATTGATCAATGAGGAAAAGTCCTCCATCTTTTTCTTTAACACTCCTGAGCCCATTCAGAGGAGGATTGCTCACATTTTGAGATTTTAGATTGGGTCTCTCCCCTTGACCTACCTTGGTATTCCAATCTCTATTGGAAGATCTCATAGGGATTCTTGGCAAAATATATTGGATAAATTTCATGTGAAGGTTAATCATTGGACCCACAGATGGTTGTCCTTTGCTGGGCGTGTTCAGTTGCTCAAGTCTGTGGTGCAGGCTCTCCCCATCTACAGGTGCATGATCCAGGTTGCCCCGGTGAGTTTCATTAAGGAGTTGGATTCTCTTGCTAGGCAGTTTTTATGGGCTGGTAGCCTACAGTCTTCCAAATGGAGTCTTGTCAAGTGGGATATTGTTTGTAGCCCGAAGCAGTTCGGAGGGCTTGGTTTAAGGCAGTCTTTGCTGTCCAGCGTGGCTCAAGCTGCTAAGTTGTATTGGCGCTGGTGTGTGGAGCAGGATCACCTCTGGGCTAGAATTTTATCTCATAAGTATTTTCCAGGGATCCCTCAGTATGATATTCCCCGGTACTCCTTGAGGGGGAAAGGTTCGGTGATTTGGGGTACTCTCAAGAAAGGGGCTGATCTCATAAAGGATGGCCTTTTTTGGATTTGCAAAAGGGGGACGAAAGCTCTCTTCTGGTCTGATTCTTGGGACGGTTTTCCCCCCATTCTCTCCCAGTTTTCAAACTTGGTTACTTTGTGCCAGCGGTTCCTCGACGCTGGTTGGTCAAGGGTGAGTGATTTTAAGTCCTTCTCTGCCCGTGATCAGCTGAGAATGGTGGGATGGAAGAGCCCTGGCGAGTGGCCTGATGTTGGTATGGTGGAGGACTGTGCTGAGTTGCACAAAATCCTCTCCAACAGGAAATGTAGTTCCCTGCAGGAGAAGGATGTTCTTTCATGGTCTCCTAATCCTAAGGGTGTCTTTACTGTTGCTTCTGGATATCAGAGATTGTTATCCCACAGGCTTGAGGGGGGGAGGTTCACTGGTGGAAGAGAGTGTGGAATAAGTTCTCCTGGCCAAAGTGTAATTGCTTTCTCTGGACCTTGGCCTGGAACAGGTGCTTGACGTGGGACAATATTCAGAAGAGAGGGTTTCAAGGCCCTTCTATTTGTGTTTTATGTGGGGCAGCAGAGGAGGATTCTTCCCACTTGTTTTTTCGGTGCCCCTTTGTTTTGCATCTTTGGCATATTTGGTGGGAGGCCTGGCGAATCCCGTGTGTTCATGCCTCTTCACTGGTGGAGTTTTGGAATAGTGTTGGTAGACCTCCTTCTGGGACCTCTTTCCTGCAGGAGGTGTGGTATGTAGGTCCTACCTTCATATTGTGGCAGATCTGGTTAGAACGAATTCGTAGAATTTTACGGGCTGAAAGGTTGATATTCCAACAAGTTTGGTAAAGAGTGAGGGCTATAATTCAGGAGACGGTGAAGCTAAGTGTGAGGTGGTTTTCCCTTTAGACAAAGGGGACGCTGAGAAGGTGGAGAGACTTGGAATCTAGGGGTTGTCTTCAGCTTCAGCTTACGTCAAGAGGGGAAGGAGGGGGAAACAAAAAGTCCAAAGGTTGGGCATGTGGCTGCCCCCTCTGGATGGAATCTTGAAGATCAATACTGATGGTTCCTCAAGAGGCAATCCAGGTCCTGCTGGAATTGGTGGAGTTGGTCGGGACTCTTCGGGCTCAGTGGTTTTGTTCTTCTCTGCTCACGAAGGGGTGCAATCTATCAACCTTATGGAAGGCTTGGCGATTCTCTATTCTCTTGAGAGGGCTTATGATTTGGGTTGGCGCAGGGTTATTTGTGAATTTGATTCACAGGTTCTGATTGGTTTGATAAATAATCGGACGGTGTCTGATGTTAGCTGGCAGCTGGCTAGAATGGTGCAACAGATTTTACAGATTAGTTCTTTGATGGAGATTATATCCTTTGTCCATATTCCTCGGGAATGGAATAGGGTTGTTGATTGTTTGGCTAAGTGGGCTTCTGAGCATCTTCTTGGTTGGAAGATTGATGGGTGGGAGCAGGTTCCCCAGGAGCTCCGCCAAGATTTAGAAGGGATTCTTGCTAAAGATGGGGATGGTCACAATGAGGAAGGCTGATGTGTTTTGCTCTGTTGCTTTTGGCGGGTCATTGTGGCCTGGGTTTTTTTGTAATCTTCTCTTTTGATTTTCAATAAATTTTTTACCCTTTTATTTAAAAAAAAACTTGAATTTAAAATTAATGTTTCAACTTCGAATCCATTGCCCTACTACATTTGACAAGGTTGTTCAAAATTCCATCCCTATCAAAAAGGACCTTGTGGCAAAGGGACTTGTGAATTTTTTTAAAGAACCAAATAATAGCCCAAGCACTTATAGTGATAAATCTAAATCTTGGTCCCACAATAAAAATATGATGAATGATGGTGTTGTGGACACTAAAATGATAGAAAATCTTATTTTATCCTTAGTCTTAGAGAACCTAGCACATTTCAAATTCCAATGATCATTAATAATCCATCATCGATTCCTTCACAACTGACTAACACTATTCAAAATAATCAACATGGTTCCCTTAGATCTAATCTAACTTTGAAGTGACAATTTACACCTATAGGGGAACTGATTGAATCAATTCTAAATAAACTCTTGCAGTCTAATATCATTCAACTCCCAAAAGTAAGAAATTATGACCCCAGCCTTGTTAAACCATCTTGGTGGAATGATATTGCCTTTTGTGAGTTCCACAAGAATAAATGACCTAGAACTTCTTCTTGCTTCAAACTCAAGAATATCATCCAATATCTCATAAAATGGGGAGACATAGTAATTGATGACCCTATGGGATCTTCATATACATTTCATACTATATTCAAGGACCCTTTACAAAATCATGGTCAAAGACAAGCCTCTAGTTTCGATCAAATTCCAAAACTAATACCAATATCGATTATACAAACATGGCTTATGAGTACACTGTTAATCATATCTGATAAATGGACAACAATGTCTCAACCATAACTGTCAAGGGTAAAATTCCTTTAAACTGCGTTGTAACTACTCGTATATCCAAAGTGATTTTGTAAGGAGCCACTTCTAGACCCCAACCACCTAATCAATATAATATTTTGGATCATCTAGGAAAAGCCCCTACTCAAATGTCTGTTAGAAACATAAGAAAACTAAGAGTGGGGTGAATCAATTGTGCATTAAAACCTTTAAAACCTAATTAAGTATTAGTTTGAATGTAGACAAATGAAACAACAACACATCCACAAATATTCACAACAAAACACTAGTTTTTTACGTGGAAAACCCTATAAGAGAAAATCATGGTGAGGATTAACTCACTATATGAAAACCAAAACTGATTATAAGAGGCTCACTGCCTAAAGGGTTCACTACCTAGAGGAATCATTGTCCAAAAGGAATCACATAAGGGGATCCACTTGGATTCAGGTTTAGCATATATCTTTGCTACAACGATATAATAAAGCTCAAAACCATCATCATTCCCCAAATACCTTGTGGAACCAAAAAAAAGAGGAATGGCACATAGAGAGTGAAAAAAAATAAAAATATTTTGGGTCAACATAGAAGAGACCTCAATGTCTCAATGCCTTGCATCATCCCCAAAAGGAAAACACAAGACAATAAAAGATAGTGTTTACGATAGATAGAATAATGGAGATACAAATAAAAGAATTTCATGATGGATTCACTTCCTTTGTATCCTTGCACCAACAAAGTAACAAGGGTTATCCAAAGAAAGCTCACAAACATAAAGACACTCCAAGAAACATGATACATGGGATCACATTACATACATGCAATCACAAAGAACATAGAAAGGAAAGAAAAGATAGTATGACAAATGCAATCCAACCCTAGAATAGGTTACCACCACGTCATGGTCAATATGTAAACCTCTTGCGGTGTTGTGGGTTTGACTTAAAGGGAATCATCATCCCATGGTGCAAGTGTGACCCACTTGTGGTATGGTGCCTATTGGTGAACTAATCATTGTCCTATGGTCGTTATTAGGAGGCATGGTGGGACTGTGTGATTATATGTTAATCATTAATCTTTGTTGTCATGATCAAGGGTGAGTATTCAAACATACATAAAAAAATTCCAATGGCCATACAAGATTGGAATTTAGCAGAGGAAACAAAGAGACAGATGGGGGATGAGAGAGCTTGGGGTGAATAGAGAAAAGGGAGGAGAGTTCAGGCAAAATGAACAGAGAGAGGGGGACAAATGAGGGAGATCCGAGAATGAGTTAAGAGCTCAAGGGAACATAGAAGCTTATAAAATTATTTAGCTCCTAACATCTATCACTTGCATGCTACTAGTGAAAGATAACTAACCCTATGATACAACTATATACTTATTTTCACAAAGCACATTCTCTAACTCCTATTACGCTAAAGCAATTATAAGCTTAAATGTATAAATGGATCATAAGTTTTGCAATTTCAATGATTACCTCAAGGTGAGTGGGATAAGCTATGTTAATATAAAATTACTCTCTACCTATGCCCTTTATGGAGTCCTTGGTCAACCCTAGTTGTTATGCCAAGAAGTTGGCTCATGTATCGATCTTAGTTTAACATTGACCTTAGAGAGTACAAAAGACTGATTTTAAATGCACTATCTTAAGGGTTTACACTATAATCTAGTTAATCCAGTTGCATTACCTCAAAGGTATCCATTTTAATATGTAAACCCATATGAAATAGCCTCTATCCAAATACATAAAGATAAACTAAAGCAAAATCCCAATGAATCAAAATTCATTCACTTCATTCAATTGTTCTTTAGAAATAAATTATTTGTTAGATGGAGATTAAACCCATATTAGTAACAATATCCTAGTTTTGAGTACATAAAATTTTCATATAGTACCAATCATAAGCTTAGCATACCATTGTCCACCCAACATATATAAAGGCAACACGGTATGGTGATTTCATACTTAACTACAATTAATTGCTCATAATTGGTAATGGTCATTCTATGCAACTCAATCCCAAACCTAACATAGATCCAAGTGCATATTAAGATAAGTAGAAAATACATACATAATAAGAGTTATTCACACCATCAAATCACGATGACTTAATTTAGCATCATCATGCAAGTTAGTAGGTTTCCCTAAATCATTCACAACCAAGTCATTGCCAATACTATTGTGCCTTTATTTCTTGGATGGATAGACCTCACCTAGTCTAGAGGTTAACCTAAACTTACGTATACTCCTCATTGATCCAAGACACCATGTTGTATGGTTTCACATGTGAAGTTATAATTCTTTAAGTTTAGATAACAGTAGAGGAATTCTACCACATTCACCTTAATACAAAGCCCAATAATAGTGACTTCAAAGACTCATACAAAGTTGGAGTAGATTTTGGAAATTCAAACACCTTATACCTTAGACTTGATAAGCTTGGTGATGATGGATTTCCTTATTTTTCAGCTCAAACCTATGGTCCCTCTAGAAGTGTGAGAAATAATTTCAAGAGCCAAAATAATCAAACCAATGTTGGGTAAGAGGCAATCAAAATACATCAAAACAAAAAAATTGATTTGTAAGTTAGGCATAAGGGAGCCATACCCCATAAATATAAACAAAATAAAAATAGTGCATGCCTAAATAGTTCGGGTGCATAAGAATACCCTTGGAAACCCATCTTCAAAGGGGCAGGTTTTAAATTTTACATTCCAGTATCTTACCCCTTCAATGTTGAAGGATACCCCATCAACCCTTTGAAGGATGGGAGACATTCTTTTCTTCAAAAAAATTCATCTTTGATGAAGATCTTAGGGCCATCTGATGCTTTTTCATTGCAAGAGTGGATTGCTTCCTCTTTACGATTGGTGCTCTTCATGATCAGTGCAATTAGGGGATGTTTCATTGGGGTTGACCACCATCCCTTACCATCAAAAATCCTTGTAGCAGCCACATCAAAATTTCCCATAAATTTTATGTTTTCTTTTTCCGATGAAGATGAGGGGGCAACCAAGGAGTTGTTTGCAGTGGCATTCTCATGTGAAGCCTCAACAGGAGGCTCTTTTTGAACATGTGCAAGAGGTGTAATTTATTTTGAAGATTCCTCTTGAAGAGATTGTGCAAAAGAGGCATTTTGCAATCCAGGAGAAATTACATAATGATGAGTATCTACCCCAGCCCACCATGAAGGCCTTTTTCTTGTTGCCTGATTGCCTCTCCTAAATTTGCACCTTATAACATTGATGGGTAGAGTGAGCAGTTGAGAAACATTTCCAACATCTGAAGGTGATCTTTTCATAGTCTACTAGTTGTCTCCAACATCTACTATCCACTTTTAAAGATAGCTCCGTAAGGAGCCCGATAGATAAATCCATTTCTACACATAAACAAGCACATATAGAGCTCCTATAATGGACTGTTTCATTGGAAATGCAATGATACTTACCCAAACTGCTACCAATAGCATGCAAACAATCCAATTCCTAGAATTGAAGGGGAAGGTAGGGTAATCTCACCCAAAGATAGGAAGATGTGAAGGTCTTGGTGCGGGGATTAAAAGAAGCAATCTAGGGCTTCATGCATATGTATTCACCTTGAAACATCCAAGGGCCAACTTTTAGCACCATATCCATGTCTTCTATAGATATGAGAATCAAATTCTAGAATAAAAAATCCTTGGGCATAGGGATAAATGCATATTTCTTCTTTCATGTAATCCTTCTAGTTTTGTGAGATCCATGTGTGCAAATCTCTCAAACTAGTCCGAGATTTGGTCATTTTGCAGATAAGAACATGTTCCTGAAGATACTTCTCTTTATCGCCAACACAGTTATCCAAATCCACCTCAGGAACATGTGTAGACAAACGCACAGGGAGAGGGCACACCTTGTTAATTGTTTTTTTTGCATTGTGAGTGATTGGTGGGGGAAATTGGGGGATTTTCTACCCCCACGACCTTCTTGACCCAAGTCCAACACCCCACAATCACAATCTTTCCATAGATTGGGCCTTTGTTGCATATTTGTGTTAATCTGCGGAGGGGTAGAGTGAGGCACACAAACTTGTTGATTACCATGAACAGATGCAGTCAAATCACCCTTGCACAATTGACTTAGGGGTTGGCATTGTAGATCTGAATTTCCCACTCGCCCCTTCTACAAAGAAAAAGCCCCAACTTTTCCCTTTACGGTATCCCTGAAGTTCAGTTGGTAGGTTGGTGAGATCAAACCCATATGCCAGGGAAACTCTATCATCTTCACAAACACTGGTTGCACTGTGTGCACCATGGATATCGCCAATGGAGGGAGAGGTAGGTTTTAAGAGTGCAAGAATTGAGCGCCTCATAGGACCGAAATTTAGCAGAGTGCAATAACAACTCAAAATTATTATAACTACACATTTTTTGCATTTTTTACACCATTTGAACTTGCATCAATACAATGGCTCTATTACCAAGCATAAATTAGTTATTTCTATGTAAGAGGTGATTGGCATACATCTTGAAGACCTTAATAACTCAAAAGTATTATATTTTCACATTTTTATGTGTAGTGTTGACACCTTGTCAACTTCTACCAACAAAATGTCACTCATATTGAGGATGTTTTGATCTAGCAATATCTTGAAAACCCTAATAATCTAGTATCTATACTTGAATTTGGGTATGTTGGAAAGCCCATCAAATTAATCCAATAGAACAACATAAAAATGAAAGAGGGAAATAACTTCTTTTTTTGGAGTTTTGAAGTTATCAACAACTAGAAGGAAAATTATTCTTTCAAGTGAAGAATGGTGACTTTGTTTGAGTTAAATTCAAAACTAGTAATTAGATCAAAAGACTTAAGTATGGAGAGAAGAAGGTTGGACATTGACAAGGATGTGAGGAAGTATTAACCCATGCAAGAGGGAAAATTACCACATGGAGAGTTGAGAACACCATTAAGTCTCATATTCCAAAATCCCAAGATCTAGAAGCAGAAACATCAAGTAGAGATGACACATTTATAAATTTAAGAAATCAATACCAATATACTTCTAATAAATATATTGACAACATGGTGAGAACACATAGAACAAAATAGACCTAAATACGAGATATGAAGGAATGATGTCCTCATTGGTAGAAGAAATAGAGACAACTTTTATGGTGCATACATAGATGATCTTGATATGAGTAAACAAGATGTAGAAGAGTAAATTGCTTTCCTACGTACTACTCCTCCGAATGGGTGACATATGAATATGATTGAATGTGATACATCAATCTATGATGTTGATTAACTAGTGTATTTGGATGTTGATCTAATGCACAGTTATGGATCAAGGTATCAATTTGCATGATCTTGTTAGACAATTGGAATAACATAATCCAAGTAGTAAGCGAATTGTAGCATGCTCAAGTATCTCAACAAGGGAATAGAAATAGATATTGTGTCCATGATGTTCTAGATCTAATACATCACCAAAATGATCAATAACAAGACTTTTATATCAAGCCTAAATTCAAAAGACATGCTAAAAGATTTCCTCCCATTAAGTAACTTTTGGGAGTTGAAAGATATAAATAAATGATTTTTTTTGGTATCCATGGTTCTCAAAATTATATTTCAAATGAAACAAGATGAAAGATACCAAGATTCAAAGGTAATAATGCAATTACAAGAAAAGAGCACCTAATGAACTTCATTGACATCACCAATGAGTATGAGATTGAGGATGGGGGTGTGATGATGAAGTTGTTTGTCATCCTCCCTTAGAGGGCCCATCCATGGGCACAACAAAAATAGAGGAATATCTAGTTGATGTTACCAATCATTAATCAACCACCTCAAGAGCAAGTGAACGCAACACCAAAGTTGAGGGTATAATAGGAGCACAGGAAATGGGTTATTAACAACTAGATCAAATGATGGGTGGGACTCACCAATTGGAGTTGAAGGATCCAAAGGAGTAGGACTTTTCAAAGTTGTTCCAACCACATAACAAACCTCATCAGGAAAATAACTCACCACAAGGTTAACAGGAAGAGAAGACCCAACATCCTAAGAAGACTCATCATCCCAAGAGGAGCAAATGACCAAAAAGATAGAAATGTTTTTAGATAAGTGATCTTCGTGGGCATTCCTCTATTATAGAGTCACCCCCTTATGCCAATAGAGTGGACAATCAAAAGTCAGTTGGGCAATGGCTAAACAATTTACATTTGAAGGGGAGACAAATAGTTAAGCAGTTGAGTCTAAGGCCTATGGCCCACCACAAAAATAATATCCCCATGAAGAGCCTTGAAGTTGTCTATGTCCACCAGAATATGGGAAAATGTAGAGACCCATATTCGAATTAGTAGAGCCAACCTTCAAGAAATGACCAATGGCATTGTTAATGGCCTCATAGCAAGAATCTTACCAAAACTAGAGAGGAAGATTCTAAATTTGAACTAAAACCAATCTAGCATTGAGAATTTCAAAGAGGGGGTTGAAGGAAAAAGAGCAAGACTTGATTGAGAGAGAGAGAGAGAGATCTACATCCATAGCATGTCGTCAAGCATTAAATATATTTCCTTTCAAGAGGCAAAAGTCACTATGAAATAAGCCCTTGTGCTAAAAGTCACTATGAAGAAGCCCCTCACACAATGGAGTAGCTTCATCTTACCATTGCTGAAAAGCTTCCAAGATTGCAAAACCCAATTGTGTTGATTAAAAAGAGAAAGCCAAGTTGAATCTACAAACCAAGCCTCATTAGAAATAAGAGTTCATTTTCAATCAAATCATATCCATAGACCACCCGCGGGAGGATTGTGTACAAGGGAGGGATGGTATTTTACCATGTAGCAAATGGCGAGCAAGAACCCTTGGCCTGACTATGGTCACGTAGGAGCACTAGTGACTCGATGCTTAATCACCAAGAAAATCGCTACCAACATTACTCCTATCTAGCTTGAGTTAGGGTATTGGTTGGTTTCCTTGTTATTTAGCTTATTATTGATAATTGGGCAATTTATCCAAAACTTCCCTTCCCTCCTTTAAAGATAACATGCATTTTTGCCTCCCAGGATATCAATTTCACAACTAAACATAGAGCCTTGCTCCGACAATTCTATTTTTCCAAGAATTTCCGTTCTAGGTGACAAGGTAATTAAAACCCTAACATCTATATGTGGTAGGGTTACTTTCAAGTCTTCAACCCTAATGACATTGCCGAAGGAGGAAAGGAGATGAGGCAAAAATTTCCACAAAAATGGTGTAACATTTTTAATTGTTAACCAA
>VDFB02085277.1:0-21447 GCA_007258455.2 Sequoia sempervirens
TCAAGTAATGAATATTTTGTTTTTCTTTTTAAATGATTGATAGTTGTTTTGGGGCATGACTTATATGATTGACCAATAGGAGCCTATGAAGGGGTACCTTCATACCAACTAATCGATATTTGATAATCATGAAGGGTTATACAAAAACATGTTAAGGATGGATATTTCATTAGCAATTTCTTATCTTGAATATTAGGTTGTAAGTTACCTATAAACACCCTTTGAATGTCAACATCTTGAAGACTATAGGAGAATTTCAAATAAAGGGATTAGTATCATTTCATAAAGTTTTTTATTTTCTCTTTAGGTCCTTGATTACAATGAACTAAAATTGTTAATGTAACTTGAGGACTGATGTTCACTTGAAAGTGTTGGAGGAAATCATTAATGAGTTGTGTAAAGGAGGTAATTGATTGTTTGACAATGAAAAAAACCAATCCAAGGCAATATCTTTCAATAATCTAGAAAAGAGTTTTACTATAATTGATTGTTTGACAATGAATAAAACCAATCCAAGGCCATATCTTTCAATGATCTAGAAAAGAGTTCACTATGAGTGAATCTTCAAAAATAAAGTCTCTACACAAGGTAGTAAAAACTAACAAATGGTTATTAGGATATTTTTTACCATTGTACTTTCCAAAGCGAGGTATTTCAATGTTTTGTAGTATAGGTGTATTTAAAATAGTGAACATTATTGAACTATGTGTAAGGTATTTTGGATGTTTACTATTGGTTTGATTTTGGTTTAAGTTTGAAATTTGTTGTTGTAATAATGTCATGCTTTAAATAAAAAAGTTGATTTATCACAAAATCATTGGGCCACATGTTGTGAGAGTTTTTCAAGTATGGTGAACTAGTATGGAGGAATGGTGGGATATTATATTTCATGTTTAGGAGGGGTGATGAATATGAAGGTGTTATAGGTGAAGGGAAAAAACTATTATAATTTCCACTATAAATTCCTAAGCTTGAGTTTAAACCATTGTTATATTCCATCATTGATGCTATGATTGGAGGTGTAAAGTTGGGAATAGAAGGCATTATTGTGGGAGAGGAAACTTATTTTCCAAAAGGATTTTGAGCATTAGTCAAAATTTTCGTGAAACTAGCTACCAAAGGAATATTAGAATCTACTATATTAGCTAGGCTACGTAACACTTCTATCCCTTCCTAATCATTTACCAACTTCCCAATGCTATCCAAAAGAGGGATTGCTTCTCCATCCAAAGGTTCAATGCTTAAGAATTGTTGAATTCATTGTAGGTCTTTATCCAATTATTCTAGATACCCTAGTTTTTTAAAAAAATCCAACAAAACCCTAGTTTTTAACAAAAATCTATAAAATTCTCTAATTTTTAATCCAAATACATAAAAAACATTATTTTTAAGTGAAAATCCATTGCAAACATTCAATTTTCATCAAAATCCATTGCAAACATTCAATTTTCATCAAAATCCATGCTAAACTCAAATTTTTTCATAAAGATATCTATCAAAAAACCTATTTTCAAAAAATCAACTAAAATTAAAATCTAATTGAAATTTGATTAGAGCAAATAAAAATCAGAATCTTACATTTGTAGATGGATTTGGAAATCGGATGTCTCGATTTGTGCTTTTCCTTGTCGCCTACCTTGGTTAGTAGAAACAAAATGAGTCAACTCAACTTTTTCGCGTTTTTGAGTCGTAGAAACACGTATTTTTTTCTCCATTTCCACTTTTTGGCATACCATGATCCTGCACATGCCCTAGTCACCAAAGTTGATCGATGGCCCATGAAAACTCAATGTCGAGCAGTTTCTTAAGTGCAACTATAACTCAACAAAAAATGATTTTTCTTGAAAGGCGATTAAAAATATGCGTATAAAATGCACAACTACAATACAATCCACAATCTACATGTAGTTATAACTCAACAAAAAATGAAGATTTGCAAAAGGCAACAAGAAATACACGTATATAATGGACAACTACAGTGCAATCCACAATCGTAGTCACCAAATTTGATCAATGGCCTAAAAAAACTCACACTCGAGCGGTTTCCTAAATGCGGCTATAACTAAAAAAATAATAAAGGTTTATGAAAGGCGATAGAAAATACAAGGACATAATCAACAACTATAGTTCAATTCACAATTGTAGTCATGAAATTTGATCGATGGCGAACGAAAACTCAAACATGAGCGGTTTCCTAAGTGCAGCTATAACTCAACGAAAATTGAAGGTTCGTGAAAGGCGGTAGAAAATACATGTATAGAATGCACAACTACATTGTAATCCACAATCGTAGTCACCAAAGTTGAACGATGGCCCATGAAAACTCAAAGTTTACCAAAATGTGGCTATAACTAAACAAAAAATGAAGGATCATGAAAAGCGATTTAAAATATGCGTACATAATGCACAACTACAGTACAATCCATAATCATTGTCATCAAAGTTGATCAATGGCCCAAAAAAACTCAAACATGAATGGTTTGCTAATTGAGGCTATAACTCAATAAAAAATGAAGGTTCTTGAAAGGTGATAGAAAATATGCGTACAAAATGGACAACTACAGTGCAATCCACAATCATAGTCAGCAAAGTTGATTGACGGCCCATGAAAATTCAAACACGGGTGGTTTCCTAAATGCGGCCATAACTCATCAAAAAATGAAGATTCGCGAAAGGTGATAGAAAATACGCGTATAAAATGCACAAGTGTAACAAAGAAGCGCAGTCACCAAAGTTAATCGATGGCCACCAAAAAATGAAATCGAGCGGTTTCCCAATGCGGCTATAACTCAACAAAAATGAAGGTTCACGAAAGGCTATAGAAAATAAATGTACAGAATGTAAAATTACAGTGCAATCCACAATTATAGTCACCAAAGTTGATCGATGGCTCACAAAATCTCAAACACGAGCGGTTTCCTAAGTGCAACTATACCTAACCTAAAAATGAAGGTTCGTGAAAGGTGATAGAAAATATGCATGTAGAATGAAAACCTAAAGTGTAATCCACAATCGTAGTGACCAAAGTTGATCGATGGACCACAAAAACTCAAACACAAGTGTTTTCCTAAATTATAATTCAACAAAAAATGAAGATTCGTGAAAGGTGATAAAAAATATGTGTACAAAATGCACAACTACAGTGCAATCCAGAATTGTTGTCAACAAGGCCGATCGATGGCCCACGAAATCTAAAACTCAAGCGGTTTCGTAAATACAACTATAATTCAACAAAAAATCAATGTTCACAAAAGGCGATCAAAAATACTTGTACAAAATGGACAAGTACAATGCAATCCACAATCATAGTGACTAAAGTTTATCGATGGTCCGCGAAAACTCAAACATGAGTGTTTTCCTAAATCCGGCTGTAACTCAACAAAAAATGAAGGTTTGGGAAAGGCGATTAAATATATGTGTACAAAATGTACAACTATAGTACAATCCATAATTGTAGTCACCAAAGTTGTTCAATGGCCCATGAAAACTCAAACATGAGCGGTTTCCTAAATGCGGCTAAAACTCAACAAAAAATGAAAGTTCGCGAAAGACAATAGAAAATACGTGTACAAAA
Source organism: Sequoia sempervirens (assembly GCA_007258455.2). Taxonomy (NCBI): domain Eukaryota; kingdom Viridiplantae; phylum Streptophyta; class Pinopsida; order Cupressales; family Cupressaceae; genus Sequoia; species Sequoia sempervirens. The sequence continues at coordinate 3,575 of VDFB02085277.1, forward strand.
TGGACAACTAGAGTGCAATCAAAAATTGTAGTGCCCAAAGTTGATCGACGACCCATGAAAACTCAAACACAAGCGGTTTCCTTAATACGGCTATAACTCAAAGAAAAATGGAGGTTCACAAAAAGGCGATAGAAAAAATGCGTACAGAATGGACAACCACAGTGCAATCCACAATCGTAGTCACCAAAGTTGATCGATAGCCCACAAAAACTCAAGCATGAGCATTTAACTAAATTATAACTCAGTAAAAAATAAAGGTTCATGGAAGGTGATTAAAAATATGGATAAAGAATGCACAACTATAGTACAATCCACAAACGCAATCACCAAATTTGATCGATGGCCCACAAAAACTCAAACATGATCATTTTCCTAAATGCGTCTATAACTCAATCAAAAATGAAGGTTTGCGAAAGGGGACAGAAAATACACATATAGAATGCACAACTAAAGTGTGATCCACAAGCGTAGTCACTAGATTTGATCGATGGCCCATGAAAACTCAAACTCGAGCGGTTTCCTAAATGCGGCTATAACTCAACTAAAAATGAAGGTTCGTGAAAGGTGATATAAAATATGCATATAGAACGAACAATTACAGTGCAATTCACAATCGTAGTTACCAAAGTTGATTGATGGCCCATGAAAACTCAAATACGAATAGTTTCCTATGTGCGGCTATAGCTCAATGAAAAATGAAGGTTGACGAAAGGCAATAGAAAATGTACGTATAGAATGCACAACTACAATGTAATCCACAATCGTAGTCACTAAAGTTGATCGATGGCCCATGAAAAGTCCAACATGAGTGTTTTACTAAGTGGGGTTATAACGCAACAAATGTTTTTGGGAAAATCGAAAATATGGGTTTTATACTCGTGTATAGGATATTTCATAGAAAGATTCAAAAAATTTCCCTTTGTTACCACTTCTGTTTCTGCTTTTCATAAAAATCTATCTTTTTCAAAAACAACTTATTTAAAAAAAAATTAGACGATCTGGGTCTAGCATCTATAAAACCTATGTTTTTTATTTTCCCAAAAAATATTGTTTCTTATATTCTATTTTTGAGCAATTCTTGCATGTTGATGAGAAATTAGTTTTTCAAAAAAAGGACAATCTGGGTCAACTCAGAACGACATTCTCTACAAAACCCATTTCTGAAAATTTTCATAAAAGGATTCAAAAAATGTTAACCTATGTTACATCTACTGCTTCTACTTTTCGAAACAAACTATCTTTTTCAAGAATAACTTATTTTTTCAAAAAACAGACAATCTGGGTGTCTTTAGAACACGAGCACCTATAAAAACCATATTTCAATTTTTCCAAAAACAATTGTTTCACAGATTCACCTTTTGAGGGGTTCTTGCATGTTGATGCAAATTTAGTTTTTTGAAAAAATGACAATCTAGGTCCACTTAGAATGACATTCTCTACAAAACCGATTTATGAGATTTTTCATAAAAGGATTCATTACATCTACTGCTTCTACTTTTCAAAACAAACTATCTTTTTCAAGAAAAACTTATTTTTTCAAAAAACGGATGATCTGGGTCTCTTTAGCACATGAGCACCTATAAAAACCATATTTCAATTTTTCCAAAAACAATTGTTTCGTAGATTCTATTTTTGAGGGGTTCTTACATGTTGTTGAAAAATTAGTTTTTCAAAAAAAGGACGATCTGGGTTACTCAAAATGACATTCTCTAAAAAACCCATCTCTCAGATTTTTCATAAAAAGATTCAAAAATTTTGCCTTTGTTACCTCCACGACTTCTACTTTTCGAAAAACCCTATCATTTTCAAGAACAACTTATTTTTTGAAATACCGGATGACTTGGGACTCTTGAGCACACGAGTACCTATAAAACACATATTTTCAATTTTCCCAAAAAAAATGACATTGTCTATAAAACTCAATTATCCCATTTTTCATAAAAAGATTCAAAAAAATTTCCTATGTTATGTCTATCTTTTTCAAGAACTTATTTTTTCATAAAACGAATGATCTAGGTCTCTTAGCACACAAAGACCTATAAAACTGATATTTTCGATTTTCCAAAAAAATTGTTTTGTAGATTCTATTTTTGAGGTGTTGCATGTTGGTGAAAAAATAGTTTTTAAAAAAAATGACAATCTGGGTCTACTCGGAATGACATTCTCTACAAAACCCATTTATCAGATTTTTCATAAAAGGATTCAAAAAAATTGTCTCTGTTATCTCTATTGCTTCTTCTTTTGAAACAAATCTATCTTTTTGAAGAACAAATAATTTTTTCAAAAAATGGATGATGTGGGTCTTTTTAGCACATGGGCACCTATAAAACCCATATTTTTGATTTTCCTAAAAAAAATTGTTTCCTAGATTCTAGTTTTGAAGGGTTTTTGCATGTTGGTGAAAAAATAATTTTTCAAAAGAAGGACAACATGGGTCTTCTCAGAACAAAATTCTCTACAAAACCCATTTCTCAGATTTTTCATAAAAAGATTCAAAAAATTTGCCTCTATTACCTCTACTGCTTCTACTTTTCAAAAAAGTCTATCTTTTTCCAGAACAATGTAAAAAAAAAAAACGGACGATCAGGGTCTCTTGAGCACATGAGCAGCTATAAAACCTGTATTTTGATTTTCCCAAAAAAAATTGTTTCATAGATTCTATTTTTGAGGGGTTCTTGCATGTTGGTGAAAAAATAGTTTCTCAAAAAATGGATGAGCTGGGTCTACTTAGAATGACATTCTCTTAAAAACTCATTTATCAGATTTTTCACAAAAAATATTCAAAAAAATGTCTTTTTCAAGAACTTATTTTTTCAAAAAACAGACAATCTGGGTATCTTGAGCACATGACTACCTATAAAACCCATGTTTCGATTTTTCCAAAACAAATTGTTTCGTGGATTCTTTTTTTGAGGAGTTCTTGCATGTTGGTGAAATATTAGGTTTTTGAAAAAAGGAAGATATGGTTCTAATCATAATAACAGTCTCTACAAATCCCATTTCTAAGATTTTTGATAAAAAGATTTTAAAAAATTTCCTCTGTTACGTCTAATACTTCTACTTTAAAAAAAAAACAATCTTTTTCAAGAACAAATTATTTTTTCAAAAAACAAACGATTTGGGTCGTTTAGCACATGAGCACCTATAAAACCCATATTTTTGATTTCCCCAAAAATAAATTGTATCGTAGATTCTATTTTTATAAGGGTTCTTGCATGATTGTGAAAAATTAGTTTTTCAAAAAATGGAAGATCTGGGTTTACTCAAAATGACATTCTCTACAAAACTCATTTCTCAGATTTTTCATAAAAAGATTCAAAAAAATTGCCTCTATTGCCTGTATTGCTTCTATATTTCAAAAAAATCTCTTTTTCAAAAAGCAAGTTATTTTTTAAAACAACGGACAATCTGGTTCTCTTTAGCGCACGAGCACCTAGAAAACCCATATTTCAATTTTCCCAAAACAATATTTTCATAGATTCTATTTTTTAGGGTTCTTACATGTTGGTGAAAAATTGGCTTTTCGAAAAAAGGACAATTTGCCTCTAATCAAAATAAGATTCTCTACAAAACCCATTTCTCAGATTTAAAAAATAAAGATTCAAAAAATTTGCCTCTGTTACCTCTACTACTACTCAAAAAAATCTACAATTTTTTTTTTGAAAAAACAAACGTTCTTGGTTTATTTTGCACACGAGCACCTATAAGACCAATATTTTTTTATTTTCACAAAAAAATGTTTCATAGATTCTATTTTTGAGGGATTCTTGCATGTTTGTGAAAAATTATTTTTTCAAAAAAAGGACAATCTACGTCTACTTAGAACAACATTCTCTACAAAACTGATTTTTCATAAAAAGGATTCAAAAAATATGCCTCTGTTACATCTAATACTTCTACTTTTTAAAAAAAACTATCTTTTTCGAAAACAAATAATTTAAAAAATGGACGATCTAGGTCTCTTTAGCACATCAGCACCTATCAAACCCATATTTTTCATTTTCCCAAAAAGAATTGTTTCGTAGATTCTATTTTTGAGGGGTTCTTGCATGTTGGTGAAAATTTAGTTTTTCGAAAAAAGCATGATCTAACCAAAGTTGATATCCATGAAAACTCAAACATGAGTAGTTTCCTAAATACGGCTATAACTCAATAAAAATGAAGGTTCATGAAAGGCGATAGAAAATACGCGTATAGATTGCACAACTACAATCTAATCCAGAAGCATAGACACCAAAGTTGATCGATCACCCACGAAAACTCAAACGCGAGCGGTTTCCTAAATGCGGCTATAACTCAACAAAAGATAAAAGTTCGCAAAAGGTGATAGAAAGTACACGTACATAGTGGACAACTAGAGTGCAATCCATAATCGTAGTCATCAAAGTTGATCGATGGCCCACGAAAACTAAAACAGGCACTCCTAATTGAAGTTATAACTCTAAGATAAATGAAGGTTCGCGAAAGGCAATAGAAAATAGATGTATTGAATGCACAACCACAGTGTAATCAAAATCGTAGTTACCAAAGTTGATTGATAGCCCACAAAAACTCAACCACGAGCGTTTTCCTAAATGTGGCTATAACTCAACAAAAAATGAAGGTTCGTCAAATGTGATTAAAAATGTGCATAACTATAGTAAAATCCACAATCATATTCACCAAAGTTGATTGATGGCCCACAAAAACTTAAACATGAGCAGTTTCCTAAATGTGGCTATAACTCAACAAAAAATGAATGTTCACAAAAGGCGATAGAAAATACGCATATAGAATGGACAACTATAGTGCAATCCACAATTGTAGTCACCAAAGTTGACTGATAGCCCAAAAAAACTCAAACATGAGTGTTTTCCTAAATGCGACTATAACTCAACAAAACCTAAAGCTTCCTAAAAGATGATTAATAATATAAGTAGAGAATGCACAACTATAGAACAATCTACAATCATAGTCACCAAAGTTGATTGATGGCACAAAAAAACACAAACATGAGCAGTTTTCTAAATGCAGCTATAACTCAACAAAGAATGAAGGTTCACGAAAGGCGATAGAAAATATGTGTGCAGAATAGACAACTACAGTGCAATCTACAATTGCAGTCACCAAAGTTGATCGATGGCCTACGAAAACTCAAACACGAGTAGTTTCGTAAATGTGGCTATAACTCAACAAAAAATGAAGGTTCGCGAAAGGTGATAGAAAATACGCATATAGAATGCACAACTACAATGTAATCTACAAGCGTAGTCACCAAAGTTAGATCGATGGCCCAAGAAAACTCAAACTCGAACGGTTTCTTAAATGCGGCAATAAGTCAACAAAAAATGAAGGTTCATGAAAGGCGATACAAAATACACCTATAGAATGGACAACTATAGTGCAATCCACAATCATAGTCACCAAAGTTGATCGATGGCCCACGAAAACCCAAATACATCGGGTTTCCTAAATACAACGTTAACTCAACAAAAAAAATGAAGGATTGCGAAAGGCGATAGAAAATACACATATAGAATGCTCAACTACAGTGTAATCCACAAATTGTAGTCACCAAAGTTGATCGATGGCCGACGAAAACTCAAGTACGAGTGTTTTCCTAAATCTGGCTATAACTCAACAAAAATTGAAGGTTCCTAAAATACGATTAAAAATATTCGTAAAGAATGCACAACTATAGTTAAATCCACAATCATAGTCACCATAGTTGATTAATGGCCCACAACAACTCAAACATGAGCAGTTCCCAAAATGTGGCTATAACACAAAAAAAAAATGAAGGTACTCGAAAGAAGATAGAAAATACACATATAGAATGCACAACTACAGTGTAATCCACAGTCGTAGTCATGAAAGTTGATCGATGATTCAGAAAAACTCAAACACAGAGGTTTCCTAAATGCGTCTCTAAGTCAACAAAAAAGAAATTTCGCGAAAGGTGATAGAAACTACGTGTATAGAATTCAAAACTATAGTGTAATCCACAATGGAGGCATCAAACAAAGCAGTGGGAGGGCATATGATTGATGAAGATCCGAAGTCAAAGCATCTATATCCTGGGGTTTAAGGCTTCTATCTGGGGCACCGAGGGTGAGGGAAGGAAAGGCTTTACTAGGGGTGTAACAGGATGGTCAGCCCATTTTGGAAGGAATCTATGGCATCTTCGATATTGAGATTTATGTGGAACAGTGGGGGTGTGGGATGGGCCTCCCACCCACATCGCTGATACTGCTACTGAAGCTATGGACCCCACCCGATGCTACTAACGAAGCTCTGGACGTTTGCAATGATGGTGCTGAAGCTATCGCATAGTCACCAAAATTGATTCATGGCCCACGAAAACTGAAACTTGAGCAGTTTCCTAAATGGGGCTATAACTAAACAAAAAATGAAGGTTCGCAAAAAGGGATAAAAAATACGCATATAGAATGCACAACTATAGTGTCATCCACAATCATAGTCACCAAAGTTGATCGATGGCCCACAAAAACTCAAACAGGAGTGGTTTCCTAAATGCGGCTATAACTCAACAAAAAATGAAGGTTCATCAAAAGTGATCAAAATTAAGCGTACAGAATGGACAACTACAGTGCAATCCACAATTGTAGTCACCAAAGTTAATCAATGGCCCACGAAAACTCAAACACAAGTGGTTTCCTAAATGCGGCTATAAATTAATAAAAAATGAAGGTTCGCGAAAGGCGATAGAAAATACACATATAGAATGGACAACTACAGTGCAATCCACCATCATAGTCACCAATGTTGATCGATTGCCCAGGAAAACTAAAACCTGAGCAGTTTCCTAAATGCGGCTATAAGTCAAAGAAAAATGAAGGTTAGTGAAAGGCGATAGAAAATACACGTACATATTGGACAACTATAGTGCAATCCGCAATCGTAGTTACCAAAGTTGATGGATTTCCCACGAAAACTTAAATGCGAGCGGTTTCCTAAGTGTAGCTATAACTAAATGAAAAATGAAGGTTCGCGAAAGATGATAGAAAATATACGTATAGAATACAAAACTATAGTGTAATCCAAAATCGTACTCACCAAAGTTGATCGACGGCTCATGAAAACTCAAACACGAGCGATTTCATAAATGCGGCTATAACTCAACAAAAAACGAAGGTTCGAAAAAGGCGATAGAAACTACGTGTACAAAATGGACAACTACAGCGCAACCCAAAAATCATAGTCACCAAACGTTATTGCCTTTCGTGAGACTTAAGTTTTCGTTGAGTTGTAGCAGCATTTAGGAAACCATTCGTGTTTGAATTTTCGTCGGCCATCAATCACCTTTGGTTACTACGATTATGGATTGCACTATAGTTGTGCATTATGAACGCTAATTTTCTATCGTCTTTCGTTAACCTTCATTTATTTATGAGTTATAGCTGTATTTAGGAAAACCGCTTGTATTTGAGTTTTCTTGGGCCATCTATCAACTTTGGTGACTACGATTGTGGATTACAGTATAGTTGTTCATTCTATACATGTATAATCTATCAACTTTCGTGAAACTTCATCTTTTATTGAGTTCTAGCTGCATTTCGTAAACCGTTCTTGATTGAGTTTTTGTGGGCCATCCATCAACCTTGGTGACTACAATTGTAGATTGTACTATAGTTCTGCAATTTGTACGCATATTTTTAATCGCCTTTCATGAAACTTCATTTCTTGTTAAGTTATAGCCACATTTAGGAAAATGCTCGTGTTATGTAGTTTGGTACGCATAGTCAACTTTGGTGACTATTTTGGATTGCACTGTTGTTGTCCAATTTGTACACGTATTTTCTATCTCCTTTTGCAAACCTTCATTTGTTGTTGATTTATAGCCACATTTAGGAAACCACTCGTGTTTGAGTTTTTGTGGGACCATCAATCAACTTTGTTGACTACAATTGTGGTTACACTATAAGTTTACATTTTATACATGTATTTTCTATTGCCTTTCGCAAACCTTCATTTTTTTGTTGAGTTATAGTCGCATTTAGGAAACCGCTAATGTTTGAGATATTTTGGGGCATCGATCAACTTTGGTGACTACGCTTGTCGATTACACTGTAGTTGTGCATTCTATATGTGTATTTTCTATCACCTTTTGTGAACCTTTATTTTTCGTTGAGTTATAGCTGCACTTAGGAAACTGCTCGTGTTTGAGTTTTTCGTAGGGCATCAATCAACTTTGGTGACTACGATTGTGGATAAAAAATACGCGTATAGAATGAACAACTGCAGTGTAATCCACGACTGTAGTCACCAAAGTTGATCGATGGCCCACAAAACCTCAAATACAAAAAATTTCCTAAAGGTGGCTATATGTCAACAAAAGATGAAGGATCATGAAAGGCGATTGAAAATTAGGGTTAATAATGTACAACTACAGTGCTATCCACAATCGTAGTCACAAAAGTTTATTGATGGCCCACGAAAACTCAAATACGAGCGGTTTCCTCAATGCGGCTATGACTCAACAAAAAATGAAGGTTCACGAAATGCGATAGAAAATACACGTATAGAATGCATAACTACAGTGTAATCCACAATCATAGTCACCAAGGTTGATCGATGGCCCACAAAAAATCAAATATGAGCGTTTTCCCAAACACAACTATAACTCAACAAAAATTAAAGGATGTCAAAAGAAAATAGAAAATATGTGTATAGAATGGACAACTATAGTGTAATCCACAATCGTAGTCACCAAACTTGATTGATGGTTCATGAGATTTTAAACACGAGTGGTTTCTTAAGTGCGGCTATAACTCAACCAAAAATGAAGGTTTGTGAAAGGCTATAGAAAATACGCATATAGAATGCACAACTAAAATTTAATCCACAATTATAGTCACCAAAGTTGATCGATGGGCCACAAAAACTCAAACACAAGCCTTTTCCTAAATGTGACTATAACTCAACAAAAAATGAAGGTTCGTGAAAGGAAATTAAAAATATGCGTACATAAGGCATAACTATAGTACAATCGAGAATCGTAGTCACCAAAGTTGATTGATGGCCCACACAAACTCAAATATGAGCAGTTTCCTAAATGCAGCTATAGCTCAACAACAAATTTGGGTCTACTAAGAATCACATTCTCTACAAAACACATTTCTCAGAGTTTTATAAAAATATTCAAAAAATTTGCCTCCATTACCTCTACTATTTCTACTTTTTAAAAAAGTCTATCTTTTTCAAAAACAACTATTTTTTTGAAAAAATGGACAATTAGGGTCTCTTGAGCACACGAGCACCTATAAAACCCATATTTCGATTTTCCGAAAAAAAATTGTTTCATAGATTCTATTTTTGAGGGGTTGCATTTTGGTGAAAATTTAGTTTTTTAAAAATAGGACGATCTAGGTCTAGTCAGAACGACATTCTCTACAAAACCCATTTTTCAAATATTTTCTTTAGCACATGAGTACCTATAAAACCCATATTTTTTATTTTCCCAAAAAAAATTGTTTCATAGATAATAGTTTTGAGGGGTTCTTGCGTGTTGGTGAAAAGTAAGGTTTTTGAGAAAAGGACGATCTAGGTCTATTCAAAACGATATTCTCTACAAAACCCATTTCTTAGATTTTTCATTAAAAGATTCAAAAAAATTGCCTCTGTTACTTCTACTACTTCTACTTTTAAAAAAAAACTATCTTTTTAAAGAACAACTTATTTTTTTAATAAAAGGATGATCTTGGTCTCTTTAGCTCTCAAGCACCTAGAAAACCCATATTTTCGATTTTTCCAAATAAAATTGTTTCGTAGATTTGATTTTTGAGGGGTTGTTGCATGCTGGTGAAAAATTAGTTTTTCGTAAAAGGATGATTTGGGTCTACTCAGAACGACATTCTCTACAAAACCCATTTTTTAGATTTTTCATAAAAAGTTTGAAAAAATTTACCTCTGTTACCTCTATTGCTTGTACTTTTCAAAAAACATATCTTTTTCAAGAATAACTTATTTTTTCACAAAACGAACGATTTGGGTTTCTTTAGCACATGAGAACCTATAAAAACCATATTTCGATTTTTCCAACAACAAAAAAAATTCGTAGATTCTATTTTCGAGGGGTTCTTTCATGTTGTTGAAAAAATAGTTTTTTGAAAAAAGGACGCTCTACGTCTACTCATAATGACATTCTCTACAAAACCTATCTCTCAGATTTTTTATCAAAAGATTCTAAAAATTTGCCTCTGTTACCTCCACAGCTTCTACTTTTCAACACCACAACATATTTTTTTAAAAATGGTCGATCTTGGTCTATTGAGCACACAAGTACCTATAAAAACACATATTTTCGATTTTCCGAAAAAAATTGTTACGTATATTCTATTTTTGAGGGGTTCTTGCAAGTTGGTGAAATATTAGTTTTTGAAAAAAAGGACGATCTGGGTCTACTTAGAATGACATTGTCTACAAAACCAATTTATCCCATTTTTCATAAAAAGATTCAAAAAAAATTCCTATGTTTATCTTAATCAAGAACTTATTTTTTCAAAAACCGGACGATCTGGGTCTCTTTAGCTCACGAACACCTATAAAACCAATATTTTCAATTTTACAAAAAAAATTGTTTCGTAGATTCTATTTTTGACAGGTTCTTGCATGTAGGTGAAAAATTAGTTTTTTGGAAAGAGGACAATTTGGGTGTACTCAGAATGACATTCTCTACAAAACCCATTTGTTAGATTTTCATTAAAAGATTCAAAAAAATTGTCTCTTTATCTCTACTGCTTCTAAACAATTTTTTTTTCAAAAATCGGACAATCTCGGTCTTTTTAGCATATGGGCACCTATAAAACCCATATTTTTCCATTTTCACAAAAACATGTTTCCTAGATTCTATTTTTTAGGGGTTTTTGCATGTTGGTGAAAAATTAGTTTTTTGAAAAAAGGACAATCTGGGTTTTATCATAACGACATTCTCTACAAAACCCATTTCTTAGATTTTTCATAAAAAGATCCAAAAAAATTGGCTTTGTTACCTCTACTACTACTTTTCAAAAAAATCTATCCTTTTCAAGAACAACTTTTCTTTTCGATAAATGAATGATCCGGGTCTCTTGAGCACACTAGCACCTATAAAACCCATATTTTGATTTTCGCAGAAAAATTGTTTCATGGATTCTATTTTTGAGGAGTTCTTGTATGTTGGTGAAAAGTTAGCTTTTTGAAAAAAGGATGATATGGGTTTAATCATAATAACATTCTCTACAAAACCCATTTATCTGATTTTTCATAAAAAGATTTAAAAAAATTTCCTCTGTTACCTCTACTACTTCTACTTTTCAAAAAATCAATCTTTTTTAAAAACAACTTATTTTTAAAAAACACAGACGATCTGGGTCTTTCAGCACATGAGGATATAAAACCCATATTTTCAATTTTCCCAAAAATAAATTATATCGTAGATTCTATTTTTGAGGGGTTCTTGCATGTTGGTGAATAATTAGTTTTTCAAAAATAGGACGATCTAGGTCTACATAGAATGAGATTCTCTACAGAACTCATTTCTCATATTTTTCATAAAAAGATTCAAAAACTTTGCCTCTATTACCTCTACTACTTCTAATTTTTTTTTTAAAAAAAATTTCAAGAACAACTTATTTTTTCAAACAACGACAAACTGGTTCTGTTTAGCACACAAGCATCTACAAAATATTTTTGATTTTCCCAAAAAAAATTGTTTCGTAGATTCTATTTTTGAGAGGTTCTTGCATGTTGGTGAAAAATTAGTTTTTCAAAAATAGGATGATCTGGGTCCACTCAGAACGAGATTATTCTCAAGAAAACCCATTTTTGGGATTTCTCATAAAAAGATTCAAAAAATTTGCCTCTATTACCTCTATTTCTTCTACTTTTCAACATATCAATCATTTTCAACAACAACTTTTTTTTTTTTAAAACAACTGATTTGGGTCTCCTTAGCACACGAGCACCTATTTAGCCCATATTTTTTATTTCAGAAAAAAAAATTGTTTCGTAGATTCTATATTTGAGGAGTTCTTGCATGTTGGTGAAAATACATGTATAAAATGCACACCTATAGTGTAATCCACAATCGTAGTCACCAAAGTTTATCGATGGCCGACAAAAACTCAAACATGAGCAGTCTCATAAATGCGGCCTTAACTCAACAAAAAATAAAGGTTTACGAAAGGTGATAGAAAATACGCCTATATAATGCACAACTACAGTGTAATCCAGAACTGTAGTCACCAAAGTTGATCTATGGGCCACGAAAACTCAAAATCGAGCGGTTTGCTAAATGGGGCTATAACTCAACAAAAAATGAAGGTTCATGAAAAAAGATAGAAAATACACATATAAAATGTGGAGAACTATAGTGCAATCCACAATCGTAATCGCTAAAGTTGATCCATCGTCGACGAAAACTCAAACATGACCAGTTTCCTAAATGTGACTAAAACTCAACCAAAAAAAAGGTTCACAAAAGGCGAAAGAAAATACACATACATAATTGACAACTACAATGCAATCCACATTCGTAGTAACCAAAGTCGATTGATGGTCCACGAAAACTTAAACACAAGTGGTTTCCTAAATGGGGATATAACTCAACAAAAAATGAAGGTTTGCGAAAGCCAATCTAAAATATGTGTATTGATTGCACAACTCCAGTCTAATCCACAAGCGTAGTCACGAAAGTTGATTGATGGCCCACAAAAACTCATACTCGAGTGGTTTTCTAAATGCAGCTATAACTGAACAAAAAATGAAGGGTTGCGAAAGGCGATAGAAAATACACGTACATAAACAACTACAGTGCAATCCATAATTGTAGTCACCAAAGTTGATCGATGGCCACAAAAACTCAAACACGAGCAGTTCTCAATTGCAGCTATAACTCGAAGATAAATGAAGGTTGAAGAAAGGCAACAAAAAATATGCATATAAAATGCACAACTAGAGTGTAATCCATAATTGTTGTCACCAAACTTGATCGATGGCCCACGAAAACTCAAACATGAGCGTTTCCCTAAATGTAGCTATAAATAAAATAAAAAAAGGTTCATGAAAGGAAATTAAAAATATCGTACAAAATGCACAACTATAGTAAAATCCACAATCATATTCACCAAACTTGATTGATGGCCCACAAACACCCAAACATGAGCGATTTCCTAAATGTGGCTATAACTCAACAAAAATTGAAGGTTCGCAAAAGGTGATAGAAAATACGCTTAGAAAATGGACAACTAAAGTGCAATCCACAATCGTAGTCACCAAAGTAGATCGATGGCCCAAGAAAACACAAACACGAGTGTTTTCCTAAATGCGGATATACTCAACAAAAAATGAAGGTTCGTGAAAGGCGATTAAAATTATGCATAGAGAATGCACAACTATTGTACAATCCACAATCATAGTCACCAAAGTTGATTGATGGCCCAACAAAACTCAAACAAGACCGGTTTCTTAAATACGGCTATAACTCAACAAAGAATGAAGGTTCGCAAAAAGCTATAGAAAATACAAGTATAGAATGAATAACTATAGTTTAATCCATAATTGTAGTAACCAAAGTCTAAAGATGGCCCATGAAAACTCAAATCGGAGCTGTTTCCTAAATGTGGCTATAACTGAAGAAAAAGTGAAGGTTCAAAAAAGGCAATAGAAAATACGTGTACAAAATGGACAACTACAGTGCAATCCACAATCACAGTCACAAAAGTTGATCGATGTCCTACGACAACTCAAAAACGAGCGGTTTTCTAAATGTGGCTATAACTCAAGAAAAAATGAAGGTTTACGAAAGGTGATAGAAAATATGCATATAGAACGCACAACTATAGTGTAATCCACAAGTGTAGTCACCAAAGTTGGATCGATGGACCATGAAATGTCAAACTCGTCCGCTTTCCTAAATATGGCTATAACTCAATAAAAAATGAAGGTTGACAAAACGTGATAGAAAATAAGCATACAAAATGGACAACTATAGTGCAATCCTCAATCGTAGTCACCAGAGTTAATCAATGGCACACAAAAACTGAAACATGAGCAGTTTCCTAAATGCGACTATCACTTTAAAAAAAATGAAGGTTCATGAAAAGTGATAGAAAATACGCATACAAATTGGACAACTATAGTGCAATCCACAATCGTAGTCACCAAAGATGATGGCGCACAAAAACTCAAACACGAGTGGTTTCCTAAATGCAGATATAACTCAACAAAAATTGAAGGTTTGTGAAAGGCAATAGAAAATACGCGTATATAATGCACAACTACAGTGTAATCCACAATCGTAGTCACCAAAGTTGTTCGATGGCCCATGAAAACTCAAACACGAGCATTTTCTAAATGCGGCTATGACTCAATAAAAAATTAAGGTTTTTGAAAGGCGATTCAAAATACAAATACAGAATGCAGAACTATAGAACAATCCACAATCGTAGTCACCAAAGTTGATCGATGGCCCACAAAAACTCAAACATGAGTGGTTTCCTAAATGCGGCTATAACTCAGAAAAATAAAGGTTCACGAAAGGAAATAGAAAATACATGTATAGAATGCATGACTAAAGTGTAATCCACAAGTGTAGTCACTCAAGTTGATCGATGGCCCACAAAAACTCAAAGACAAGCGTTAGTAAATACGACCATCACTCAACAGAAAATGAATGTTTGCGAAAGGCGTTAGAAAATTAGTTTTTATAATGCACAACTACAATGCAATATACATATGTAGTCACCAAATTTAATTGATGGCCTATGAAAACTAAAACATGAGCAGTTTCCTAAATGCAGCTATAAGTAAACAAAAAATGAAGGTTCAGGAAAGGCGATAGAAAATATGCGTACATAATGGACAACTACAGTGCAGTCGACAATCGAAGTCACCAAAGTTGACTAATGGCCCATGGAAACTCAAACACGACCATTTTCCTAAATGCTACTATAACTCAACAAAAAATGAAGGTTCATGAAAGGCGATTATAAATATGCTTACAAAATGCACAACTATAGTATAATCCACAATCGTAGTCACCAAAGTTGATTGATGGTCCACAAAAACTAAAACAAGAGTGGTTTCCTAAATGTGGATATAACTCAACAAAAAATGAATGTTCGCATAAGGTGATAAAATATACACAAACAAAATTCACAACTACAGTACAATCTAAAATCGTTGTCACCGAAGTTGATCGATGGCCACAAAAACTCAAACAAGAGTATTTTCCTAAATGCAGCTATAACCTTACATAAATTGAAGGCTCGCGAAAGGCGATAGAAAATACGCGTAAAGAAAATGGACAACTACAAGGCAATCCACAATCATTGTCATCAAAGTTGATCAACAATGACGAAAAGTCAAACACGAGTGGTTTCCTAAATGCAGCGATAACTCAACGAAAAATGAACGTTTACGAAAGGCGATAGAAAATACATGTACAAATTGGACAACTACATTGCAATCCACAATCGTAGTCACCAAAGTTGAGTTATAGCCACATTTAGGAAAATGCTCGTGTTTGAGTTTTTGTGAGCCATCAATCAACTTTGCTGAATACGATTGTGGATTGTAATGTAGTTGTGCATTTTGTACGCATATTTTTAATCGCCTTTCATAGACCTTCATATTTTTTGACTTATAGCCTTATTTAGGAAAATGCTTGTTTTTAAGTTTTCGTGGGCCGTCAATCAATTTTTGTGACTACGATTGTGGATTAAACTGTAGTTGTGCATTCTATACAAGTATTTTCTATACTTCGTGAACTTAGCAATTTTAGTGGTTATATAGCCTTGTTAAACATTTCATGTTGAATTTGGAAGAGCCGTAGATCAACAGTGAAATTTTGGTGGTAGTTACATATTTCTACATTCTACACACATTTTTTCTATCGCATTTCGTGAGCCTTCATTTTTTGTTGATTTATAGTTGCATTTGGGAAATCGCTCATGTTTGAGTTTTTCTTGGCGATCAATCAACTTTGGTGACTATGATTGTGGATTGTACTATATAGTTATGCATGCTATACCCATATTTTTAATCGCCTTTCACGAATCTTCATTATTTTTTGAGTTATAGTTACATTGGAAACACATGTGTTTGGTTTTGCGATTAGCGTGTTGATCGGCGATGACTGTTATTAGTTGTATTCTTTTGCATTTTATGTATTTTTAGCCTTTCCTATAACCTCAGCCTCTCGGCCATAACCGCTTTGGGGAAGCGACTGCGTGTTTGAGAATAGACGCCGATCTCAACTTTAGTGACTTCTGATGTCCATTCCCTACCGTTTGTGCATTTATACACATATTTCTGTGCCTTTAGCGCGTCTTGTTTTGTTGAGAGTTATATACATTAGGAAACAACGAGTTTAGTTTCTCGGGCCAGCGGTCAGCTTTAGTGACTTAAAGACCGGATGCAGCTATGGTGTGCATTCCTGTAAGCCTTGCGAACCTTCATTTTTCATTGAGTTATGGTTGTATTTAGGAAACGCTTGTTTGAGTTGGTGCCGGTCAGCACCAATGACCAAGCTTTTAATGCGTTATGGTGCGTTCTATATGATATTTTTGTTGGCTTTTTCTTGAACCTTCACTTTTGGTTGAGAGTTATAGCCGTTTGAGTATGCGGTTTGGTTTTTCGTTGAACCATCCCGATCCAACTTGGTGACTATCTTTATTCATTACCGGCCAGTTGGTGCATTCTATCATCATTTTCTGCTCAACCTTTGCGAACCTTCATTTTTTGTTGAGTTATATTTACATTTAAGAAATCGAGCTGTTTGAGTTTTTCTGAGCGATCAATGAACTTTGGTGACTACGATTGTGGATCACATTGTAGTTGGGCATTGTATACACGCATTTTCTATCGTCTTTAGCGAAACTTCCTTTTTTGTTGAGTTATAGGTGCATTTAGGAAACTGGTCATGTTTGAGTTTTTGTGGGCCATCAATCAACTTTGGTGACTACGATTATGGATTGTATTGTAGTTGTGCATTCTGTATGCATATTTGTAATCGCCTTTCACAAAACAAACTTTTATTTTTTGTTGAGATATAGCCGTATTTCAGAAAACGCTCGTATTTGAGTTTTCGTGGGCCATCTATCAACTTTGGTGACTACAATTGTGGATTACATTGTAGTTGTGCGTTGTATACAGGTATTTTCTATTCCCTTTTGCAAACCTTCATTTTTTGTCTCATTATTGCCATATTTAGGAAACCACTTGCGTTTGAATTTTCGTGGGCCATCGGTCAAACTTTGGTGGCTACGATTGTGAATTGCATAGTAGTTGTGCATTATGTACACTAATTATCGAACCTTTCACAAACTGTCGTTTAATTTTGAGTTATAGCCATATTTAGGAAACTGCGTGTGTTGGAGTTTTTGTGGGCCATCGATCAACTTTGGTGACTTCACTTATGGATTACACTATAGTTGTGCATTCTACACGCATATTTTCCAACGCTTATAAAGAACCTTTATTTTTTATTGACTTACAACATCATTTAGGAAACCACTCATGTTTGAGCTTTTGTGGGCAATCAATCAAATTTGTTGACTATAATTGTGGATTGTAGTTTAGTTGTTTTGTACGCATATTTTTAATCGCCTTTAACATACTTTGATTTTTTGTTGAGTTATAGCTGCATTTAGGAAAATGCTCGTGGTTGAGTTTTTGTGGGCCATCGATCAACTTTGGTGACAACCATTGAGGATTACACTTTAGTTTTGCATTCTATATGCGTATTTTCTATCGACTTTCGCGAACCTTCATTTTTTGTTGAGTTATAGCCGCACTTAGGAATCTGCTTGTGCTTGAGTTATAGGCATAATAAGGAAACTATTCCTTTTCGAGTTTTTGTGGGCTATCAATCAATTTTGGTGACTACGGTT
>VDFB02085278.1:0-47543 GCA_007258455.2 Sequoia sempervirens
TAAATAAATATTTCTATTTATTTAATAGTAGAGGAAATTAAGGTAATTAATCAAATAAATAATATTTAATTAATTAGATTATCTAGACCATTTTTAGGTGTATACACTATGTATGGATATATTTAGTTGTGTTTGACATCACTAAGTATTCCCTATTAGAAGATTACATGGTCACTATTATATGTAAATACATAGAGACATATTCTTCTTTTCATTTTTGTTCTCTTCTCGGTTTGTTGAGACTATATTGCACAATAGAATGATGTTAATCTAGAATTAAATATTTATGTGTCTAGATAATGTTTTCTTACATGTGTCTTCTTAGTCTCACATTATTTGACATTTGCAGTACTTTCTATTAATGGTGTTTGAAATACATATCCGGGTTGATTTTTGGAGTTTTGTCATCTCAATAGGGTTATATGTATCAAACATAAAAATATTAGCTCATTATTTCTCTCAACCATTCACCTTTTTAATTTTTATACATACATTCATTCATTCATACAAACATAGATATATATTCTTCTATTAGCATTATATTTGGGATTGTGTTTCTAATCTAATTTGTAAATTTAAATATTTTATGATTGCAAATGCTTATCCATTATAATTTTGATATATTAAAATGATAAATGTATGCAATACAATGAATGAAAATCTTGAATGTATAATCCAAAAATATTAATTTCCTACTATGATAAATAAATATTTGTCTAAATCCACATGGATACACCATAGGATCCTTAAATTGGAACAAAATGAAAATGGTAATTAATTTTTTTGCATGTCCCCATGAGTTAAGAGATATAGACCTTGGTGATATTTGGGTTGCATTTTAAGAGAGGTAAAGTGTATCCATTCTTTGATTGAATTGGTGTGTGAAGAGAAACAAAAAAATATTGATAGAAAGACTTCGAGGATTCTTAATTTATGCTACATTGGTTGCATTATATGTTAGTGTAATTAATATTTAATTATGCTTCCATAAGTTTACTTAGGCATTATTTAATTCCTAGGTTATAGGATCTTATCTTTATCTTATCGAGCTATCTTGTTGTCAAGATAAGATTAGGTTGTTGCATCTTTGCTTTTATAAAGCAAATTATCTCTTGTAATTAATTATCTTTTTGAATATATCAAATTGCATGTTTTTATGCAAAGCTTCTGCTTTTTTGTTTTCCTCTTCTATGGAAGGTCTATTTTGGTTTGCAATCAGATCTTGGTTTTCTAACATGGTATCAGAGCCTCGATTCGCAGCCCCTTCTCAGCATTTTCGGAGGAACACAGTGCAGAGCTCGTTTGAGGTCCCTCGAGGGTTTCAATCCTTAAGTACATTTATGCAGCGTCTTGGATCAGATCGGGGTTTTCCGTTGGATTCAAAGTGCTGGAAAAAGTCAGAAATGGCTTTTATTTCATTGATTTTCATCACCGTTTGCCAGATCTGCGAGGGTCATAAGCTCGGTGGTTTATCTGATAGATTTGGGGGTCGCCTGATTTTCGGAGCACTTTGGGCCCAAATGGACCTTGTCGTTGGATTCGTAGTGCCCAAAAACCCTTATTTTGATATAAAATTTGTCCAATTTGGACACTGTCAACCGGAGAAGCAAAATTTTTTTGCCCAAGGGCCGTACAGCCCCCAAGCACAGTTTTTGAGGCACCGGAATCGAAAAAATAAAAAAATCATTAAAAAATTAGAAATTCAGCATTTGGTTTTGTGTCGCCCATTCAAATGTGCATCACCGCCCGGCGGCCACTGCCGGCCCACTGCCACCACACATCATCGCCCATCCGTCGCTCACTGTTGTTAGCCCTCGCGGGCTCTACTGGCGGTCATATAAGGAACCAAAAGCCCCACGCTCCAGCCCTCGCCACCCTAAGCCTCTGCCATGGTTCTATTGAGTACTAGGGGCTCCGCTGCAGGACCCAGCCACCAGCCTTGGTCACATGGGTGAACAGGGGCCGCGCCGCAGCCCCCTGGTCTGCCCATGCAACCAGGGGCTCTGTTTTTTTAGCCCCTGAGGGCTTCTGGGGGCAGAATCGCACCTTTTTGGAGGACTTTCACATAAACGGGCATAACTTGGGCAAACTGAGGTATTTTTTTGCAAACGAGATATTGTCGGAAAGCTGTTTCAATGCTCTATGCAATGGTGCTAGTGTGGTTTTCTGGTTTTGCTTTTTTCATGTCTTTTTCAGCCTCGAAAGTCAGATGTTTCCTTTTTCACTCCAGGACGCATATCTTTTCACTCGCTTATCTGTTTTTCATGATTTTCACGTCGTCGAAAAGCTGGTTTCAGCCTCTATGTAGATCTGAGGTCATTTACAGAAAATGTGTAACTTATTTTAGGCATGCATTTAGTTTTGTTTCATGCTCTAGGTTTGCATTTTCACTTATGTTTTTGTAGTTTTGCATTATCTCCTTATGCAATCATTTGGTATTGTAATAATGAACTGATACAAAGTTCCATTAAGGTGGGTTCTTACATCCATCTTTCATTTTGGTGACAACTCGCATGAGTTTGTCTGGTTTCCTATTGTCTCCTTTTAGCTTCTTTCTTGCTTAGCTGGACACATTGTTGGTTTGCTTCGGTTCACACTTCACATTGGGATTTTATGTTTCTTTATCCTCATTGGTTCAGATTCTTTCTCATTTGAAGGCCATAGTTTTATGGTTAATGTTCCAGAATCTTGATGGTACTCGTCCTATGGGCAGTTTTAGTTTCAGTTTGGCATTGGCTTCGTGAGACACCACTTCCAGATTTTTCATCATTATGGGTCCATTCATCCTTCATCTACTGTTGCTTACAGATTTCAGAGTTGATCCAGTATGTGAGTTTCCAGTGTTCCTTGGCATCGGGTCTGCTATTGCATTTTTTATTCTGATTGGTATCTTGCAAACAGAACTATCTTTCCTTGTTTGCCGGATTTGGGGTTCCAGTGTTGCTTCATCAGAGTTCTTCCAGTGCTTCTTCGCAGTAGTTCATCTCTCTGAAGGGCGGGTTTTTCCCACTGGGTTTTCTCTCTCTTTACATTTGTACATGAGTACCTGATCAGGCCTTGTTGTTGAGACTCATATTTGCATAATAATTAGCTTCTCCCTAAGTTGCACTTATGGGGGGGTGTTAGTGTAATTAATATTTAATTATGCTTGCATAAGTTTACTTAGTCATTATTTAATTCCTAGGTTATAGGATCTTATCTTTATCTTATCGAGCTATCTTGTTGCTCAAGATAAGATTAGGTTGTTGCATCTTTTCTTTTATAAAGCAAATTATCTCTTGTAATTAATTGTCTTTTCAAATATATCAAATTGCATGTTTTTATGCAAAGCTTCTACTTTTTCATTTTTGTCTTATGTGGAAGGTCTATTTTGGTTTGCAATCAGATCTTGGTTTTCTAACATTATACATGTAAAAACATTAAATTGGAAAATATACTATTGTCCTAATGTCAAAGTCCATTGAGGGAGACTTTGAGTTGTTATACCTCATTTAGCATATGAAATAGGAGTTCAAAACGGAAAATATAGATCAAGATTACTTATTTAGCTAATTATCTTCTAAGTTATTGGGTTATTTTCACCCCTTTTATTGTCCCTCAAAACATACCACCAATGGTTTCTTGTCTTGGTGTATGAAACACCCTTTAATGCTCATGATTTTCTAAATAAACCTAATAAAATATATCCTAAATATGTTCAAGGTGGAGTTAGGACAACAAAGAAATATATTCAACAATTTAAAGATGTAATAATTAGATATGGTTGTTTCCATGAGGATGAGACTTTCTAGTTTTTCACTTACACTTTGGAGGAGTCAACTTATAATTGGTACCTTTGGTTCCTAAATAGATATATTCAAAATTATAATGAATTAAAAATTATTTTCCTTAATAATTTTAGAGTTTCCACCAGTCTAATAATGTTTATCATAAATTTTTAGCTTATCATCAAGAGCCTAATAATTACAGTAAATTGTTTAATACTAGGTTTAAGAAGTTGTATCATAACCTTAAGGATCCAAATACACAAACTAGATTTTTTAGTGCTCAAATATATGTTTAAACTTTAGATCCACTTATATCCATGTTTATATAAATAACTCATGCTACTTCGACTTATTTTTCTATAGTATATGTTGAATCTATTAAGGTAGAATAATAAATGATGCCACAAGGATGTGGATATAATCCAATATTTTTTTGGGTTAACTTAGAATATATAATCATTTTCGTATGAATAATCAAATATTGGCACATAATAATCTCCATTTATAAATCTAACTCAAAGTACTTTATATCTAGGATAAAATTATATTATAACCAAGTTCATTTTAGTCAAATAATTCCTACAAGTCAAGTTATGCTCCCATGGCCAAGTCATTAGGGTAGCAATATGTGTAATCCTTTAGTTTTTTCCATAAATTAGTAAGTGGATTCAACATTTTTTAACAACCCAGGAGCTATAAATACTATTCCAAATTAGTCCATTATAATAAATACTCAAATGGTACTGCCACCTCTAAATACACAAGCACCCTAAAGTAATTTAAGTGGAAAAGTGCCTCAAAATCAACCTTAACCTCAAATTTAGAGTTTGAAGAAATGAAGAGAATGGTGAATATGTTAAGCATGGATTTTATTCAGTTACAAAGGAAAGTTCCTTAGAATTAGAATTACAATTTAGAGTTTGAAGAAATAATTTGTGGAGGAAAATATAATGGAATAAAAGTATAAATAATTAAAATATGCTAAAGAGAATCATAATACATGTGGGCTATGTAATAGTTGGTATAAAATAATCTACACCATTTGTAAGATTTGGCTAAAGATTGTAGCCACCCAAATTCTAGGAACTTGTATGAAAGCATGAGGGGTCAGATATGAGAGAATAATTCTATTATATCAAAGCATGAAAATGATGCAATGATAATGACTTCATATAGATTAAAGAGAGAAGTCCTTGGTTATATAGACCAAGGTGGGAAATAAGATTGTATAATCTTATTAAATGTCTCTTAATCTTATGAATTGAGACATAAACTGATAAGTATCATATGTGTACTCTAAGTAAACTTAAGTAACTAGTGTGAATAGGACATCGGTGATGAACTAGCTAGATAAAACACCCCTTTCACACCAAAAAAATATTGTAGTGGTAAATTTACTAGAATTAGAACTCCCCACATGTTGTAGACTTCATGATACACCTAAACATTGCAAAATGGATTACGCAAAATTCAAGTTGTTATCTAATATATACAAGAAAGAGGTTAAAATTTAAAAGTTAAGTCTAAATATGGTAACAAAATGAATAGGAATAATGAGGGTATAGGATAGCCATGGTGTTAGACATTTATGAGTTTCCATTTGAGGATGAAAATGAGCTAAAATATAATCTTGATGAAATACAAGGATATCAAAAATTGAGGGAGGTAACAATCACATGATAAGGAGCAAAGCCAAGGGGCCTTTTCTACCTCTACTCCACCAAAAAATATTTAGGTTCAATTAGATTAAATGCAAGTAAAAATAAAATGCCAACTAAAGGTCCAACATTATCTTCTCATCATAAACCAAATATATACCTCCTTTAAATGATAAATTAGTTATTCAAGTAAGTATTGATACATTATAGTGAATGATCTCAAAAAATAAAGGTAAATATCTCTATGTTTGATCAAATTTAGATGATAAGTCAAAGAAAAGTATTCATGGAAGATTTAACAAAATGAATCAAAAATAAATATTAACAATAATATATTTGAACTAGAAAGGAAAGGAAAAGAAGTAGGAAAAGATATTGATAAGCATGTGTCTATATAAAAGGAAGAGGTAGAATATCCTCTATTTCTCTTCACTATTAATTTTTTGTGTAAAATAGTGTAAAATAATACAAATGAATGATTCTTAAAAGAGTGTAAATATTAATTATAACTATACAATCACTTTAATAGATATCAAATAATATGTGGAAGTATAAATCAACAAATCAAAAATCAAAAAATTATAAGATTTGAACACATAACAATAGATATACATAGATAAAATATTTCAATAAAAAAAACCACCACCAAAGAGAGAACACATCTATATTGGTATATGAATGAAGATTACATAATCAATAAACCTCTTTGTTTGATATGGAAATGTTTGGGTTGTACCTATGTACTAGTAAATATCCCATAAAATATCTTCCTAATACATACAATATATAAATAAGAGTTTAAAATTAAACCATAAATAGACTAGTAAAACCATAGCAACCCAAAAGGATAGTATGGAAAATATCCAACACCCATGTGACTAATAAATACATCCATGAATAGAAAATATAACTCCAAAGAATATTTGATCAATACGAAGAATTAGCACACATCCCTGAAATTAACACTCCATTTTGTAATCTATTGCATGTTGTGGACCCAACTAGGCATGTAAAGGCTCTCCACTTGCTCCTAAAACCTAGGAATGGGAAAGTTACGTAAATGAATCCAATTCATTTTATAACCACCATGGTAATGTTATACCTCCATTCCCAATTATTACAACTAATATTATAATCTAGAAGTGTTAAGTGGAAAAAGAGATCCTAAAGATCTAACAAGTAGATTAATTAGGATCAAATTTTTCCATTGACTCCATATTCAAACACATGCAATGTCAAGTTGCAAGGTAGCTTAATTTTTATTTTGTTCATTGTGTATCCAAACCGATAATTCCAACATGTCCAAGTGGGTAGTTTAATGCTAGGAAATGTCTTTTTTCACATCCCAGCATGCCGGATTGTTCTAGGATACACTATACCGACACATTCTCTTAAGATCCCTAAATGCCGAAAAGTGGTAAAATTTGATGAGCTCTTTCTCAGAAACCATGGCACTTATAAACATTTTGTCTAAAGGTACAGGGTCATGTAGGGTCCCTCTACAATAAATTCTCTCAATTTTTTTATCTCCAATCCATTTGGCTATGGTGAAAGTTTTTCTGTTGCCCCAAAAATCATCAGATAAATACAATATTAAGTTGCAAGGTATCTTAATTTTTGTTTTGGTCTTCATGGGGCCAAACCATCAATGTTAGCATGTCTGGGTAGGTGTGTCTATGCTAGGGATGGTTCTATTTTGTATCCCAACTCTCCTGAACATTTCGGGCTATTGTTCCTACACTTTCTCTTAAGATCCATGTTGTCCAACTTTTAGTAGTTTTGGCATTAATAAATGTTTTGTTTAGTTAGTTTTTGTCTTTAGTTTATAAAAAACCTTCATATTTAAAAAATGAAACATTTTATTTTACATATTTTATGTCAATCTTCCATTGTATGTGTTAATTAATGATTAGGGTTGTGTCATGTCCAAGCACGCATACTCTTGGGCAACAAGTATCATGAGGAACTAGTATTGTGTGTGTTGGTGATCATGGAATTAATTTGGGTGATTTGTGAATGTGAATGATTGAACATACACCAATATGCAAGTAGTATGCAAAATCAATGTAATATGCATGCAAATTTTTGAATTTTTTAGATTTTAAAGGATGCAAAATGTGTAACACCCCTCCATTTTGTACTCTGTTGATCAGACAATGTTTCTTATGTTATGCTTCATTCCTATTAACACTTGAATTAGTGATGCTTTATAATTTGATTATGTTAATGATGTTAGCTTCGTTAGTTAGTAATACTCTATTGGTGAAGGGGACAGGATCACATCATTCGCATGCGAGCACCCTGTGATTCCACGATTTCCTCTTCACGGTGTGTTTTATTATTATGTTATATGCATGTTCGACACTTGTGTGGTTGCAGGATGCAGGTACAGGACATTGACTCCACCTGGTTCCACATGTCTGAGCATGTCCCTTGTCCTACGGAATTCGATTGGGAGATAGTAGCTAGGTTTTCCGTGTCAAGTCAGCACCCTAGTCACAGTGTGTCGTCGGGTTGTAGTCAGGTTGGTGGTTTTGTTGCCCATGTCACCGTGGTCCTTGTTTAAATTCAAGTTTTAATGGCTTGCATTGTTAACTGGTGATTTAATGCATTTGATTGTAATGCTAGGAATGTCATTTGCTTTATTAATTAATTTAATTTAATTAAAAATAATAATAATCTAATCTTGGATTAGATTTATTTTATTGATTAATTAAATTAGTTGTGTGGAATTGATTAAGTTATTCCTTGAATTAAAAGTGTTAAAAGATTTAATTCTTTTGTTGAAAAGAAAATGTTAAAATGTATTGAATTCAATTTGGAATTGGAAATTGTTTTAAGTTATTAAAAAAATTCAAATGTTTTCAAATGCAATGACTTTGGGGTAGAAAAGATATTTTAAGAAATAGTTGACTATTTTGGGGAAAGATATTTGTGAAGAGTTGAATTTGAAATTGAGTTTGCAATTGAATTTGAATTTAATTAGAATTTGAATTTGAAATTGGAATTTGTATTTGAATTTGAATTAGACGTTGGATTTGAATTTGAATTGGAATTTGTATTTGAATTTGGGAATTTTGGAAAAAGAATATATTTTCTTTTAGGGTTTTTCTTTCAATTTTTCTTATGGGAAATCTGGTTGCAAAGAGGGCTTTTGGGGGTTTTGGATTGAATCTGGGTTGAGAGATGAAGAGCTTGGGAGGAGATTGGAAAATAATGGAAACAGCAAAGGATCCCACACCAATTTGTTCTTCAAGCTCTTGAATCATGTTTTATTCTTGTTTTTTTTTGTTTGAAGTTTTGAAAATTTTGTTCAATCTAATTGGAAGGATAGAAAACATTTGGAAACCCTTTTGAATCATGGAAAATAAAACAGGAAATGAATCAAACAACAGAGATTTCAACAATGAAAATGAAATAAAAGAAGACCACCAAAGATCTTGCAAAACCTCTGTTTGAAATCAAAAAAAAATTGAGAAATCTGTGCTCTTGAATCTATGATTAAATATTTTCTTCATCTGTGTTTCTGTGGAATGAACTTTCCCTATTTCATCTGGTTATTGGAATCAATTTTTTTTATAGATATATATATTATTTTTTTTTAGTATTCTGGTTTTTAAAGAAAAACGCAGAACAAAGGATTGTTTACACGTTTTTCGCGTTTTTTATTTGGAAATATAATAAAAATAAAATTTATTTTAAAGTTTTGTGGGGGCTGCCCATAGCCACCCCACCTATCCATGGGGGCGCTGGCTGTGCAGCGGTCCCCATGGCTGGGGAGGGGCTGCAAGGCAGCCACCACAAGGGTTGCGTCCCCTGTGTGAGGCTGCGTAGCAGCCACACAGGAGCGTGTCCCCTGTTGAGGCTGCGTTGCAGCCAAGGCCTTTGGGCCTTTCTTTGTTTTTTTTATATAAATTAAATTTATTAAAAGTTTAAGTTTTTATTTGATTTCATTTTATAATATGTGTTTATTATAATATATATAATATATATATTAATTTTAAATTATATATATTATATATTTATTATAATATATGTATATTATATTTATTAATTAGAGATTATATATATATATATATATAATTATATATATATAATGTATTTTCAGTGGGAATAATTGGTTATATGAAATTTTAAATGGGAGTTTAAATTTATATTTAAATAATTAATTTTTTTATGCAAATAAAATAATATTTTATTTGACATATTAAAATAATGTTAAATAGTAAATAGAAATTTTAAAACGATTATGTGATTTTTATAGTTGAAGGAAATTGATATTTTAATAAATAAACGTAAAGAAATAAATAAACGTTTTATTATAAAATGATTGATTAAAATTCGATTTTAATTATGATGTATGATTGTGTGAATCGAATTAATTATTTCATTTTAATTTCCTTCATGTGATTGATTGGATTTAGAAGGTCTTAACGCTAGTTTGTTATTTTAAAGGATCTTATATCCTCTTCCTTAAATAGTGATAAGGAATAATGTTTGTTCATTTATTGAAAGAAACTGATAAGGTTCATGAAAGACATATTGTTTAGAACATATACGTGTCATTAACGGATTAAGTATATGACGTATATATGTACTTTGGTATGACGTATATATGTACTTTGGTTTCTGTGTTATGAGAAAAGTTTGTTTGTCAAAATTACATCTTTAGACATTTAAAGAACGTGTGATTATATGATTATTGATTTTAAGTCATTTCTTGTTGATCATGTAAGTCTTCCAGTTGTGTTTCTTAAGATGATGTTGTTTCCCTTGTGATTGGTTATTGTCTTTCTTGGGTAGTGCATGAGACTTGTATTAGTGGAAACCTAGTCCTTCGTACAGGTTGTGTGACCTTGTGATTAAAGGTTGAGTCATGTTTTCAGTTCGTTATGTGGGTTATCTTTATGTTAGTCAACCTTGTGTTAGCCTTGGGTAGTGCACGCTTTGGTTTCAATTTTGGACATCTGTAGTGATGTGGTACCTGTTGAGGTGTATTGATTATGTGTGTTAAGTGTTAGTGCATTGGCTACCCTTGGCATGTGGTTGAGTTTTGTGTTGTCGATAGGGGAGTGGCTTTCAAACGAGCACCAGGCCCAAAGTGGTTCTAGGATAACTCATGTGAGAGTTAGTTAATTAAGTGAAAATTAAAATAACTTACTAGGGAGAGAGTAGCTTTGAACATTAATAAGATAATTTAGCCTCACTCATTGGCTCAAGGGCTTGTACGAGACTTGAGATGAGTCAGGAAGGCCTGGAATGACAAGATTGTTATCTTGTCTTCTCGAAAGATAACCGATTCTGCTCTGGTGTGCATATGGTGCCGGGTTCATGAGAGGTTACCAGGATATCCCTAGAGGGGGGCCGGGACCTAGGAAGAACACCATTGGATAACCAATGCAACCTTTGCGATGACACTCCTCCTATGACAGCAGTCGGTATGGTGTTGTACCATTGGTTTATTTTGTACAGTAATTGTACTCGATTTTGTACTCTGGAAGCATTGTAACCATGATGTTTAGTGATGTTGTATTTGTTCTTGTTTCAGTTCAGTATATGTGTTAGCCTGTGTCTAGTGGTAGATGGTCTTGTCTAGGAAATCCTTGTTACTATCTCCTAGCACGGGGGGTGAGCCTTTTGGTTTCACTTGGTTGGGTGGATGTGCACCTTCCTCTGTTGGTTTTTTGCTCTTGCTCGTGGGGCGAGTCTTTCATGTTGGAGAGCTCGTTGGATGCAGTTGCTTTTCTAGCTTCGTTCTTTTCAGTTGATCTTACACTCTTTTACCCCTCATTTGTCATCGAGGTGGAATTTGTAATTTGTAATTATGCTCATTGGAATTACCTCATTCGGGGAATGAGTGTTGTAATCATATTGTTTAAATATTGTTAATTGAAATCTTTTGGTATTTCTTATCCTTCGTTGTAATTTATCTTGTATGGAATGTATGTTGTCTCATTTCCTTAAGTGATTAATGTTTCTGTTTATATTAATGTTTGTTGTTGTTTGGGTTTTAAAGTAATCCTTGTCTCATGGCCTTAGAGGTTGTTGGCAATGTGTATTCATCTTAGATGTTATTTGTACTTTAACAAAAAAAAATTTGGTGCATTTAAGTAGTGAATTGCAACTTCTGCTAGGGTTGCGTGGCGGGGTATTACAAAATGTAAAACTAAAATGCTAAATGAGATGTAAAGTAATGAAATTTCAACAACACTAAATGAGATGAAAACTAATGAAATGTAATGAAAACTATTGAAAATCGTAGATCTAGGGTTTAAATGGACTCCAAATTTAGAATTTTTTGATATATAATGTTGAGTTCACCAAAATGAAATGAGGGGAAAATGTGGGTGATGGATTTTGAATAGGGGTATGCACCTACACTTTCCCTCCTACTTTCATTAGGAAAATTATATTCCCTAGAGAAAGATTGAATTTCAACCCTTAGGTAGTCAACCTTGATGGAGATCTTGATGTTTTCCTTATGACTTATGATTGGGTAAATTAGCCTGAAATGCACTTTTGGGAGATAAATGAAAAATACCAAATGAATGAAATTATGCAATGTAATACATGAAACCTCTAAATTAAACCTTAATCTAATAGAATCTAGAAAGTTTTATAGAATATGAGAGGAATGTGATTTCATGCACCTGTCACAAAAAGGTTGTGTTGAGTGTCCTCCTAGGACTCATTTGCCCAAGTGAATGGGTCTTGCTACAGGGGTTTGAAATATAGTTTTACATTCCTCTACTCAATTTTTACTTTTGATTCCTCCAGATTTCATAGTCAGAAATTTGGAATTAAATTCTGAAAGTGAGTTTTCATGGCTTGACAACAATGTTGAATCCTTTTAAAACTTTGCAACTCTTGCAATTTTTCTCTTTTGATAGATCTTCAATCCTTCTACAACTTAAGATCTAAAAAACACACAAGAGGGAAAATCATTTATTTTTTTGTGAATGGGTGTTTTCCTTGGCCAAACCCTATTTTGGTAATTAAAAGTTGAAATGAAACCATGAAACATGAAAGGAATGATGAATGAACAATTTCTATGTCACAACTCACCAAGCCCTTAAGTTGAGATTCTTAAAGGATTGAAACTTAATACATATCTCCAAGGTCTTGATATTGCATGAAATGGCTTGATTATATGTTGATCTTGATGCTTGAATTCGTGCTTGAATGCTTAAAACCTCCATCACAATGTTAGCTCAAAAAAACATGCATGATGCTTGATAACTTTGACATGATGCTTGGGATCTTGAATGCTGCAACAAATGACTAAGAAATCTGCACTTGAACAAATTTGACAATAATCTTAGCTCTTGTCAAGTTCACCTCTTGCCTCTAGGATTTGAATTGATAGAAAGACCTTACTTTTATAGGTAATTTTCTAATTTCCCAAAAAAAAAAACATTACAAGCTGACATTTGAATTTGAATTTGCAATCATAAAAAGGTTTCCAAAAAAATACAAAAATTTTGAATTAAGCAACTTAAAGGGGACCCATTCACCCAAGGGAAAATAGTTCTTGACCTAAATTTCTAGAACTATTCATTTCGGGGTGTTAAAAATGATAATTGCATTAATTAAATCAAGATTCCCCTTTTAAAAATTGCAATTAATTAGACTTGTAGATGCATAATTGGGCCAATTAGAGGCTTAATTAAGTCCAATTAATTAAGGGACCCAAACATAGTGTGAAAATGTAAAGGATTACATTTTTTGACACTACATTTAGTCCCCACTTTAGTGAGAGGATGAGCCTTGCCTCAAACTCACACTAAAGTAGTCAAACAAGCATCAAGAGAGGTCTAATTGTACAACTATTGGAAAGATAAGACAACAAAGGTCAAGGAGGATGATCAAGCCCCCAAGATCTAAGATCTCACGGTAAGCCAAAAAAGGCACAAAGAGACACATGCCTATGTTAAATATGCAGTAGCAGGACAAGATACACAAGCATTCAATGCCAAAATTAATGAGAATAGAGAGAGGCGTGGATCAAACCTCAACTATTTATCCAATCGATATGGATCAAGTCTTAGCTATTTGTCCAAAAATGTTTACAAGTGGAAACCCACTGTGCACTTTACAAACAAAATATGCTCACATGGGCTAGTGAAATTTGTTGTCCACTAATTGAGCCCCAAAAAGTGGCTAATGGGAAAGTCATGTGAGGTCTACAGGCTCCCATTGTAATAACCATACCAAAGGTAGACTTCTTGAGAACTTTGATAATTTTCCACAAAAATTGTCACAAGGCTAGTAAGTTGCATTATTCTAGGCACTCATGAAAAAGGATCCATTGGCAAGCAAGTTGTGTTATGTTTGGTAGTCATGAAAAATATAAAGGTTCCAATGGAAAGCAAGTTTTGTTATTCTTGGTGGCCTTGATACATGCAATAGGATATTCAAAGGGGTTTTTCTTAGTTTTTGAAATGTCCCACCTTAGGGAACAACATGCTTAATGTCTCCAAGAGAGGACTAGTTGAGGATAAAAGATTCACAACTTAGGGAATGCAAACTATAGAATTAACATTAAGAGGAATGTCATATGCTTATAAAGGTCACAATAAATTTCAATACATGAGAGCTTTATTTGGAAAGTACTATGCAAAACATGTGTTTTCAAGTAGAGCTACGTCATATAAAGGAGGATTTCCCCCCATATGCAATCCTAATATAACACATAAGGGATCCATGGATTTGGGGTCAACATTTTTTGTTGTTGCAGTGATATAATCAAGCTCAGAACTGTCATCATTCCCTAAATAACTCATGGAACAATGGGAAAAAAAAGAAGAATGACACATAGAGAGAGAACATAAAGAAGCTTTTGGATCAACATGGAAGAGACTTGAATGTATCGACTCCTTACATCATTCCCAAAAGGAAAATACAAGACAAAAGATAAAGTTTACGACATATAGAAGAATGGAGATACAAATAAAAGAATGTAACAACATATTCACTTCCTTTGTATCCTTGCACCAATGGAGTGACAAGGATAATCCAAAGTAGGCTCACAAACATATAAAGACACACTAAGAAACATTGTACGGGGGATAACATTACACACATGCAATCACAAAGAACGTGAAAAGAAGAAAAATACAATACTAGTATGGCACATGTGATTCAACTTGTAGCAGGACATCTACATCCCAATCTTGTTTATCGTATGCAAAAGGTGGATAACTAGCCAAAGGGAAAAGTGCCAAACTAGGACAAGGCTATCTAACTCCTTTCCCCCACTAAGTGCAAGACAAGGATGATTCAATATGGGTGATGAGAATGGGCTCCTTGCAATATAGAAATTATTTGCAATACATGTAAAACATGTAATATTGAGTATGCTATGATCCTACAACTATCATATGGAAAGGAACCAAAATGCATGCATTTTAGTTAATTACATCAATAAAATCATTTTCACAGATGAATCATTCTAAAAGATGACACTCATCAATAAGATTCCCAAGAGTTATATGAAATGCACAATAATTCATGTTTGTACTCTTTCCTTTTTTAATTCCTTTGATAGGTGGAAAGTGAATCAATCCTAGACATAGGAGTTGTTCCATTTTTCATTCAATTTTTCTAGTGTGTAAGAATGGAAATTCCTTGATCATATAAGGCTTGGACTTCTTACTTGTTTTGGAAATTTTATGAGGTGGAGGTGGGGGAGGAGGATCTATGGTGATCGTATCATCCTTGTGAGGTATTAATTGGCCTCTTGATATGATCTTGTGAAAGAGAACACCTTTTCCCTTGGGAGATGTGGAAGGGGGAGATATCCTAATATCCTAACCCCTTAGTACCCTTGGATGGTATTTTCTCTAAAATTTTGTGAATTTCATTCTCATTGGTTATGTCACATCCTTGTTTGGTTAATATCTTAAAGCCTTGACCATAACTCTCTTCTAAGTTAATGGGTGTATTAGTAATTCGATGAACATAGGATAGAAGAGTATCAATATTTTCCTTGTTAAGTTCAATAATGATTGATGGTTGAGGCTTTTTTTGTGCTTCAATTTCAAGATGTAAGAGGTTGAACACATCAAGTGATGGTATTATAGGTGGTGTTTGCATGGATGGATAAAAGGATGTGTTGTTCTTGAGGTTGTGTAAGGAGTCTTGTATGAATTTTTGCATACTATCTTCATCTTGACCTAATATTTCTAGTTTAGAGGGAAATTCATTAGGAGGTGAATAATCATTAATAGGCTCAATTTCATTAGGGTCATCGCCAAACACACAACTTGAAACATCTACCAAAGATCTTAAGCTTTTCCATATATTACCCATACACATGTCCATGATGAATTTTTATGAAAAGTTTCAGATTTGATATATGAAGATGTTCTAATGTTTGAATGAAATATATTGAAAATGATATGATTTTAATTCCAATTTTGATTTCAAAAAATGCACTCAATTTGACCTATTGAAATTAATGCAAATAATGATAGATTTTTTTGATTTTTGAAACTGAAACTGAAATTTAAGAACAGATCAAAAGAAGGAAAACAAAGACAAATCACTACGTAGAAATTTGAAATAGCACCTATACAAAGATATATTTTCCCTATTGCAAATGGGTCTTAGAAAATGTGTTACAAAAATTTAAATCTCAGCCTAAAGTTCAATGCTAGGTTTTCCTGTTTCAGACTATAAACTGTGGTTTAAGTGATTGATTTTTCTAGATTTTGATTTCCAAATGCAAGTGAAATGAATGAATTTTTTTGAACAGTATGACATTTTTTGAAATACAATTTTGACTCAACTTGTGAATGTGAATGATTGAACATACACTAATATGCAAATACTATGCAAAATCAATGCAATATGCATGAAGATTTTTGAATTTTTCAAAGTTTAAAGGATGTAAAATGCAAAAGTAAAACCCTAGCTGAGATGCAAAGTAAGGAAATTTTAACAACCATAAATGAGATAAAAACTAATGCAATGTAATGAAGACTATCGCAAATCATAGATCTAGGGTTTGAATGGACTCCAAATTCAATTTTTTTTGATAAGTAATGTTGGGTTCACCAAAATGAAATGAAGGAAAATGTGGATGATGGATTTTGAATAGGGGTATTCACCTACACTTTCCCTCCTTTCATTAAGAAAAAGAGATTCCCTAGGGAAAAATTGACTTTCAACCCTTAGGCGAGTCAACCTTAATGGAGATCTTGTTGTTTTCCTTATGACTCAGGACGGGCTAAATCAGCCTGAAATGCACTTTTGGGAGATGAATGAAAAATACCAAATGAATGCAATTATCCAATGAAATACATGAAACCTCTAAATTAAACCTTAACCTGATAGAATCCATAAAGTTTTAGCAGATTTGAGACAAATGTGATTTTATGCACTTGTCACAAAAAGGTTGTGTCGAGTGTCCTCTTGGGAATCACTCACCCAAGGGAGAATGGGCCTTGTTACAAGGGTTTAAAATATTATTTTACAATCCTTTGCTCCTTAGTCTTCACTCTCAATTCCTCTGGGTTTCACTGTTATAAATTTAAAATTAAATTATGAAAGAAAGTTTTCATGGCTTGATGACAATGTTGACAACTTTTACAACTTCGAAAACTTTTGAACTTTTTATCTTTTGATAGATCTTCAAGCCTTCTTCAACATAAGATATGAAAAACACACATGAGGGAAAAAATGTTTGTTTTTGGTGAATGGGGGTTTTCCTTGGTCAAACCCTATTTTGGTAATTAAACCTTGAAATGAAACAATGAAACATGAAAGGAATGATAAATGAACAATTGCTATGCTGCAACTCACCAAACCCTTTAATTGATATCCTTGAAGGACTGGAACTTAACACATCCTCCAAGGTCTTGATCTTGCATGAAATGGCTTGATTGGATGTTGATCTTGATGCTTGAATTGATATTTGAATGATTGAAAAATACATCACAATATTAGCTCCAAAAAACATGCATTATGCTTGATAACATTGACATGATGATTGAGATCTTGAATGCTACAAGAAATGACTGATAAATCTACTCTTGAACACCTTTGAAAATAATCTTAGCTCTTGTAAAGTTCACCTCTTTTCTCTAGGATTTGAATTGATAAAAAGACCTTGCTTTTATAGGTAATTTTCTAATTTCCCAAAAATTAAACATTACAAGCCAACATTTAAATTTGAATTTGGGATCATAAAAGGGCTGCCAAAAACATATTAAAATTTTGAATCAAGCAACTTAAAGGGGTGTTAAAATGATAATTGTATTAGTTAAATCATGATTCACCTTTCAAAAATTACAATTAATTAGGCTTGTAGATGCATAATTGGGCCAATTAGAGGCTTAATCAAGTCCAATTAATTAATGTACTCAAACATAGTTTGAAAATGTAAAGGAGTACATTTTTCGACACTACAGGTTTAGTTAGTTTTTGTCTTTAGTCTATAAAAAATATTCATATTTAAAAAATTAAACATTTTATTTTGCATATTTTGTGTCAATGTTCCATTGTATGTGTTAATTAATGATTAGGGTTGTGTCATGTCTAAGCACACATACTCTTGGGCAAAAAATGTCTTGAGGAGCTAGTATTGTGGGTGTTGGTGTTCATGGAGTGTGAGTTTACATAAAAGAATCTTGAATACATGTAGAATGTATATTTCATAGAGAGTAGACTATATGATAGTGTAATAGAATAATGTTATCTCTAGGAGTAGAGATAGCACAAGGGTAGGGCATGAGTACATGAGAGGAACAAGAAGTTTGCTAAGCTCCTAGCTTAAATGGTGCAAAAAGAGGTAGAAGTAGAAAGGAGCGAGAGTAGGCATGCTAAATCATAGATACCAAGTGAGAAAATTAGTGACCATCCTATTATATTGTTAGAAGATGGGTTTTTAAACTTCTTCATAGGTAATGAGCAAGGGATACAAACCAACTAACAAAATGTACAAAATTCTTCAAAATGTTTAATAAAAAGTATTGACTATAAATATATACAAACCAACTAACAAAATGTACAAAACTTATGCATTTACAATCAATTGGTACAATCATGGTAGAATCTTGGTCATTTATATATAAAAAAAAATTAGTTGTACATAGATATAAATTAGCCGACAATATTTACAAAAAAAATAACGTCATATAATCTTGGCCATTTATATATACAAAATTTTAGTTGTATGTATATACAAATGAGCTGATGGTATTTATAAAAAGATGCATTTCATAAAATCAGTACAATGAATAGATGATATGTCAATCAACCAATGATATATACAAAACTTTCAAAATTATTCTACTCTTTCATAGAATCAGTTTGATCCAATACTCCAACACACTAAATACTTGTAATTAATGAAAATTCAATCTATTGAACCTTGTGGATCAACTCTGACCCTTATAGTGTCAAGTATTTTCTCATGGTCAGCTTCATGAAATTTCCATAAATTCTTATTAAGTGTTCTACCACAATATTTAACCAATTGAATATGTGTTGCAACAAGGTTAGAGCTAAAGAATATGAATATGTGTGTCAAATTCTTTGAACAACCAAACATTTGATTTCTTAATAGGGTACCTTTTAAGCCATATTTTAGTGACAAGAATATACCATATTGGATACTCAATACCCTCTCCATCAATGATTATGGTAGTAAATTTTGTTTCCCCTCTATACAACGACACAAAAATAATTTATTCTTGTTGATGGTCCGAGTGGCACATCAACATGCAAACAAAATACTGCTACTCTATTTCTCCTGAAAGAGAAAGGAAACACATGGATGTCTTAGCTCCCAAGGTCTTTGTAGTTGGTTCTCAACTGTGTTGATGTCCTCAATGGTCAATGTGAAAGTAATGTTCAAGGGGCCTGTTGGTGTTGAGCTTTTGGATTGTTTTGGGGTTAAACATAAATTAAAATTTTACTCTAACCAGGGTTTTTAAAGAAACATAAAAAGATAGATTAGAGCTTTGGGAAAGAAAAGAATGACACTTCATCTGAATTAACCAGACCTGTCACCTTCTAAGGAATTCCTAACTAAAACTGCAGAACAAAATTAACTTGTGAATAACACATACTTTCATTCATTCACAGTGCTGATTTCAACAATAGATCGCAAGTTACCATTTAAACAAAACGTAAAATCAAATTTCATTCCTTGAAAACTTCTCAAATCAGATGATTAATTCAATACAAACACCATTCTGGAACACAACATGAAGTAGATTAAGTTCTGGTTGCTTCTACTGTCAGTGAGACAGATAAGCAACATTTACAAATCTGGCACAATCACCAGTGTATAGAAAATCTATGAGTCCAAATTGTTTCCATCTATACTAATAAAACTGGAAAGATACATTATTGCCTTCTACTTAATCTAACTCCTATCTAAGAAGACAAAGGAAGCCCCATTGCAAGAATCGGGACACAGCTCTGTCTCCTCTATTTCTACTAACCCTAGAAGTTCTCTATCTACCACTTTCTAATTCTACTAGGTCTAAACTTTGCAAAGAGGCAGGAATGCCATATATATAGAGTGCACCAAAAGAATGCGTTTTCCTCTATGTTTTAAGGTTTACAAAATATCTACTATCTGCAGGAGGGTCGGCCCTCAGATCTTTTTGATAAAGTCAATGTTGCATTCAATGTGAAGCCCTATTGTCCATGTCGGTGATGGCTTGACCTCAGGAGAAACCTTCAGATATTTTGTTGCTGCAACATTAACCCTTCTATCTCCATGCCCATACTCGAAATCCCTCTTGCAATCTGCCTTGGATGCTCCAAAGTATAACCATTAATACTAATCTGCCTGTCAGTGGTCATTACAGCTTCCCTGTGAGTCATAGTTTCTTCTTTTCTTCGGCCTCCTTTGTGTTCTGGACTTCTCTACACGCTAACCATCTTTTGGAAGCACCGTCGGGCATCTTTAGACCTTTGCATTATCACCCGAGCTGATCCCTCCTCTAATCTCAGAAGGAGTCCATCTCACTCGCATCTTGTTGGTCTTCTTTCATAGGAATAGTCAATCAGTTAAAGGGGGCAATGAATCACTCTTTTAGTTTCCTCTGATTGGTTGGGCATACGCCACGCGAGCTTCTCAGGCGGTCAAAGGTGTTCCAAGTGATATCACATGTCGGTGAGACACCATCGATGTCTCCCCGATGTGATTTCATCCTTCAGCAGTTATCGGCATGACATGGTTCAGTTGGTGAGACGTTTCGGTGAGCTATAGAAGTCATATCGAGCTCACAAAACCTATTGGCAAGACTGCATTCTTTCGGCAAGACCACATGGTAAAGTCCTTTGTCTCTCGGTGAGCACACCCAGGTTAGAGAAACCTCTTCATGTCGGGGGGACGTTAGCCCGAGTTCACGCCCTGTCGTCAAGACATCATACATTTCGTTGAGACCTTTCATCGAAGCCCCTCTATCTCAGTGAGACCATCGCACTCGGGAAGACATCTCCCCGAGTCCATCCTTACTTCCCCAAACCTGAGCCCTTTTTCTTTAGTGTGAATTTCTTTCTTTGCAAAGACCTTATGGTGAAGGCATGATCCTTTGCCGAGCTCCATTTCTTTTGGTGAGGTCCCCTTTCTGTTAGCAGGACATCACATGGTCGAGGAGACCTCTTGCCGAGAATAAACCTTTCCCGGCGAGCTCCCCTTGATAGCACTCTCCTGTCGCTAAGACATCATCAAGTCAGCAAGACATCTTACCGAACCCGTTCCATTCGTTCAGAGTCTCCCCGAGTTCTTTCTATTTCCCCGAGCTCAATATGTTTTAGTAAGGCATCTACCGTTCGGCGAGAACTCCTAGCGAATTCAAAATACTTTACTGAGGGGACAATCCCTTAAGCAAGACCGACAGCCATTGGTGAGACATCTCACCGAGATACATTTCATTTCGGCTAGACTTTGTCTCTTCGGCATGACACCACATCTATCGCCTCACTTCAACGAGACACCACGTCTATTGGCCAGACCTCCTGCCGAAGGAAAAATTATCACCAAACTCGAACCTCCAATGGGACTTTCTTCGGCATGATTCCCCTCTTTCAGCCAGACATTATTCCAAAATCACAACCTTTTTCTAATGTCGCTTTACTTTGGCAAGAGTTCACGCCATTGGTGAGACATCTTGCCGAAGCCACTTTTCTCTCAGCGAGCTTCCTCTGTGTCGTTGAGACTTCCTTCGGTCGGTGAGACTTTACATCGACCGAGGCTTCCTTTCGCCGAACCGAGAGCACTTCAGGGAGACCTTTCACAGTTGGCAGGACATTCTACCAAAAGCACAACTCTCCCCTCGAAGGCATCCTTGTTGGCAAGATATCTCCCCGTCATCGAGACTTCTTAGTGGGCCCATTTCATTACCCCGAAGCCACTTTGTTATCGAAACTACATTTCTTCGGCCAGACATTATGCCGAAAGTTTTATCTTTCGGCGATGCTAACCCCATGTGCAATTGGTCGGCGGGACTTTAGCATGTCGGGGTGACCTTTCAGTGAGACCCTTATCTTTTGGAAAATCCATTTCATTTTGGGGAGACAAGCTCCCTTCGTGGAGACCTCCTTCCGAATGTGAAATCTTTTGGCGAGGGATCCCTCGATCGATGAGACACATAAAGACTCCCAGCGACATGATGTTTGGGTGACGGATGGGCCTCATTTGAATAGAACAGACCGCTTAGTCGGCAAAACAACTGCAGAGTCTTGCCGAATTTACTTCTTAGAGCAATTTATGCTAGACTGGAATGGGAGATGCTTTCCAACTGAGCTCCCTTGACAAAAATCATCATGTGCACGATCCAATCCTGCAAAACAAGGTCTCCATTAGTCGTCATAAGCAAATAAAATATATTATAATAAAATCCACTATTTCTTGTGATTATTTCATTCAATTTCGAACAAGAAGAAAACTAATTTAAGTTGAGATAGAACCAAAATTTGATGAAACAAGAAGAGAAACTCAGGCAAAAAATAGAAGAACTCCGAAGAGTAAAGCAAAAGAAAGGGGGACCCATTTTGTTCTAGAATAAAATGGGGTGGTTATGCAGGGCATAACAAATTGCGACTCGGCTAGGAAAATGGTTTAACCATTTTCAAGAAGCTAAAGGATTCAGCTGCCTAGAACTCCTAGTTCATGAACATCACAACTCCAGTTGGGCCAGTTTTAGCAAGCGAGGTTGAGCTAGAATCTCATATGTAAGCCAACAGTAACTAGCCCTTAATCTTTGTGTGTGTTTGATAGTGGATCACTCTTTTATAAAGTTTTCTTCATCTTTGAGACAACAATGTGTAAGATTTGAGCTACATGAGTTGATTCCCTCTAGCTGTTGTGCAATGATATCCTGGGCATTGCTTCGCTGCCAATCAGGCATCCATAGCCCTAACGGAGATACCTCTAGTTTTCTCACAGCATTGCTCTACTGCCAGCCAGGCGTCCATAGCCCTAGTAGAGATACTGGAATCACCCATTCATATTGAATCCTTTTTCTCTTTAGATAATTCTTTTCTCTTTCTCTTTTATTTTGGAGTTTCAGATATTTCATTTAATTCTTTTTCAATATGTCAGATGTTTAACATCTGATCTGGGTTGAAAACTACCATGGACCTCATAACAGCACTTGGGAGATCGGATTTTTTCACTCAAATCTCACAACACCATAGCCCTAGGACAAATATACCATTACAAGAGGAGATGATCTTGATTATTTGTGACAAATCCAGAGGAGCTAATGAAGGTTATTTACTCTGCACCTTGTTTCCAATACCTTCCACAACTCTTATTGACAATGGGCATAAAGTAGAGAGTTTAGGACAAAATCACCCAATCAGCAGACCTGAAAATATCTAAACCACTTCTCTCCTAATAACCAAAGTATGCCTTAGATAACAACCACCATTCAAAGATGGAAAGAAATAGAGAAAACCCAAAGAACAAAACAAGAAAGAAACAAAGAACAAAGGAAACAAAAGGAAAGAAAAGGAAGAATAAGCAAACAACAACCGAGTTATTTACAAATAGAAGCAGAATATTTACAAACAGAGAAACAAACTATCTACAAACAGAAAAACAAAAGGAATAGGAAAAGGAAAACAACAGAACAAAAGAAAACTAACTAAACCAAAAAAAAAACACTAACCAGTCCTAATCCTAAACTAACTCCAAAGCCAAGCCTTGCAGACACAAGACTGTAAAAATTTGTACATTGACTTAACTGATTTTTCATTATGTGCAACAATCTTAACTTACTAGGCATAGTTCTAAACCTAGCAAATTTATCTTTATACTCAGAAATATGAAGTTTATGGGCAATAAGTTCATTCTGAGGGCATAAAGCTTGAAATATTATCAGTTGTGGGTTCTCATTTTTGTCATGATTTACCCACAAACACGTTTTGCTATCCCCAACACCATAATCAAACTAAAAATTATTAAAATAGAGAGGATGATGAAAGGACACTACCTGACCCTGAAGATTTCTAGTTACCAATGCAGACTTGCATTGTATGATCTCCTCTTCACGAGGTCTCAACTCATGGAACACCACTAAATCAAGGTTTGTCTTGCAGTTAGGATATTCACTCACCAGCATCTCTGTATTCATCTCGGGCATGGAGTCAAAAAATTTCTGAATTTCTTGAGACCAAGTCTCACTTTCAACATTCTCTTGCAACATGTCATCCCCTAGGGTTTGAGAATCTGGCTCCAGCTTATCATTTTTGATGTCAAGGGTATTGGCACATGGTGAACAAGGATTTCCTTCAAACTCATTTGAACTCACAGAGTCAAAGTCAGGAAAGCACTTTCTCAATTCAAATGCCTGCGCCTCATCAACAAGGACATGCCACTTAGCATCAAATTCATCAGTATTAAGAAAAAATTGATCAGTGGATACTAAGCAAGGACTTTCTTCCAACAACACATTTGAGCAATCAGAATCAAAATCAAGAAAATACTCCCTTGTCTCATTCTCTTCATTATGTTGAAGAGATTCAACTTCTGAGATAACCTCTTGGTTGCTTTCTTGGCATTCCTCTGCTTCATCCAAATGTACTCCATCATGACTTTCTTCAGGGAACAATTGACTGATCTGCACATCTACTTGAATTTCTTCCCTTAAAATTTCATGTTGGCATTTAAGTCCTTGACTTTGACCACAAGATTCATTGGCAATCTCATCTTGAAGCATGTTATCTGTTTCAATCTGCCCACTACTTAAATCAGCAGAGTCGTCTTCTTGTGTTAACCCGTCCAGGTGTGTTTCTTCCTCATTCACCATCATGAAAGAATCTATGAATGCATCGATGAATCCATTTTCCACTTCTATCAAGTCTCCACTAGGTAGAGGAGTTTCACTAGTTGTTGAATCCATTTTGATGCAGAGATCGAGACCATCAAAAGATAGGGAAGAATTAAACCTCTTCACACCATTACTCTCATCATTTTGGATGGACTGATTACCATTTTCATGTGTGCTAGTTGTTTCATCCTCTTTATTGGGGGGATAGGTACTCCAAGGATCTTCCATAAGTATTCCTTCAATAGTGATCATTTTCTTGAAATACAACTCCATCCTTCCTAGGAAGACATGGTAGTCCATCTGAGAATGTTGATCAGTTCGATGTATCCTACATCCACTTGGCCTAACAAGTTCTGATAGTTTCAGATCTCCCAACTCTTCTAATTTCTCTCTTATTCGATTTTGCATATGAGGGATATCAATCCAACCTGAACCATGTTCCTTTACCCATTCCTCATCACCCTGATTCTCATCTTGATCAGAAGAGTTACTCAAATCGTTGGAAGGCATTGTTGATTTCTCATGACAACAATCCCGCGCTAATACCTCATCTCCTTCAAAGCCATCGTTAGTACTAACATGTTCAACAAATCTAGATTCTATCTTGAGATTTCTATTATGCTCTAAATTTACATCCATTTCATGCTTTTTACTGAACAAGTCATCAAAATTATATTCTAGCTCATCAAATGTTTCATCTACAACATCATTGTGATGTAATGGACTATGCTTTGGAAGATGATTGAAAAGAGATGATATGGTCACAACTTCATTAGCAAGTTGAGTAGTTAACTCTGTGATTGGATTTTGCATGGATGAGTTCTACTAGTGGTCTTGTGTGCGATTGACCTTATGAGAGGTGTTGGAAAAAGTGGTGCTTGGACCCTTTGAAAGGTTATAGCTGCTTGGTGGGAATGATTGCACCTAGGTAGGGATGGTGGGTGGAGTGGCATAAGGCTGCAGATGATGGCAGTTTGCAAACACAAGGGGATTATAACCCTGAGTTTGGTTATCTGAATTCCTAGTGTCGCCTCCAAATTGTGCCAATAAGAGATCTTTTTTCAATGTGTCCTGCAAGGATGTAGCTTCACCACATCTAACTTTGGTTGCAAATGAAGGGCTTAAACCCCAATAATAATGTTCTATCAGTATATGATCATCCACAACCAAACCTAAAGCTTGAACCCTTTGATACATGAACAAAAATCTGTGATTAAATTGATAAATTGATTCTGATGGTATCCTTTTTGTGGTTGCAAATTCAAATGATGGGTCTTGTGTTCGAGGATCAAACTGATCTAAGAATAAAATTTCTAACTCTGCCCATGAATAAATAGATTCTAGTGGCAAATTAACATACCAGTGCCTTGTTAAACCTTGAAGTGTTTTGATGAAAAATTAACAGACGACATCCTCATGCTGAACTTGGAGAAAAATGAATATGTGCCTACAAGTTTCAACATGTTTAGAAGCATTTTTCCCATTGTTAGAAAAAAATAACGGAAGCCTATTATATAGGTGACCAAGAATTTCATGGGCAAGTCCCGGTGTATACAAAGGGCTACCCATTGGAGCTGGGTTTTATAAGACCTAGCCCACTCCAACTCACAATGA
The DNA here is from genome assembly GCA_007258455.2 of Sequoia sempervirens. Classification (NCBI taxonomy): domain Eukaryota; kingdom Viridiplantae; phylum Streptophyta; class Pinopsida; order Cupressales; family Cupressaceae; genus Sequoia; species Sequoia sempervirens. The sequence goes on from VDFB02085278.1 coordinate 26,338, forward strand.
TCCAAAATTACTCAAGGGCCCCTCCTTCTAGCGCTAGTTTCTGTTGATGGTTTGAGTGGCACAGCAACATGCAAATAGAATATTGCTACTCTGTTTCTCCTGAAAGAGAAAGGAAACGCATGGATTTCTTAGCTCCCAAGGTCTTTGTAGTTGGTTCTCAACTGTGCTGATGTCCCTCAGTGGTCAATGTGAAATTAATGTTCAAGGGGCCTGCTGGTGTTGAGCTTTTGGATTGTTTTGGGGATAAACATAAATTCAAATCTTACTCTAACCAGGGTTTTTAAAGAAACATAAAAAGATAGATGAGAGCTTTGGGACAGAAAAGAATTACACTTCATCCCAATTAACTAGACCTGTCACCTTCCAAGGAATTCCTAACTAAAACTGCAGAACAATATTAACTTGTGACTAACACAGTTTCATTCATTTCAACAGCAGATCGCAGGTTACCATTTAAACAAAACGTAAAATCAAATTTCATTCCTTGAAAACTTCTCAAATCAGATGATTAATTCAAGACAAACACCATTCTGGAACACAACATGAAGTAGATTAAGATCTAGTTGCTTCTACTATCAGTGAGACAAATAAGCAACATTTACAAATCTGGCACAATCACTAGTGTACATAAAATCTGTGACTCCAAATTGTTTCCATCTATACTAATAAAACTAGAAAGATACATTATTGCCTTCTACTGAATCTAACTCCTATCTAAGAAGACAAAGGAATATCCCATTGCAAGAATCGAGACACAGCTCTGTCTCCTCTATTTCTACTAACCCTAGAAGTTCTCTATCTACCACTTTCTAATTCTACCATGTCTAAACTTTTCAAAGAGGCACGAATGCCTATATATAGAGTGAACCAAAAGAATGCGTTGTCCCCTATGTTTTAGGGTTTACAAAAATATCTACTATCTGTAGGAGGGTTGGCCCTTAGATCTTTTTGATAAATTCAATGTTGCATTCAATGTGAAGCCCTACTGTCCATGTAGGGGATGGCTTGACCTCAGGAGAAACCTTCAGATCTTTTGTAGCTACAACATTAACCCTTCTGTCTCTATGCCCATACTCAAAATACCTCTTGCAATTTGCCTTGGATGCTCCAAAGTAACACCATTAATATTGATTTTCCTGTCAGTGGTCATTATAGTTGTCCCCGTGAGTCACAGTTTCTTCTTTTCTTCGGCCTCCTTTGTGTTCTAGACTTCTCTGCACGCTGACCATCTTCTGGAAGCACCATTGGGCCTCTTTAGACCTTCGCATTATCACTCGAGCCGATCCCTCCTTCTCTGATCTCAAAAGGAGTCCATCTCACTCGCATCTTGTTGGTCTTCTTTCACAGGAATAGTCAATTGGTCAAAGGGGCAATGAATCACTCTTTTAGTTTCTTCTGATTGGTCGGGCATACGCCATGCAAGATTCTCAGGCGGTCAAAGGTGGTCCGAGAGATATCACATGTTGGTGAGACACCATCGGTGTCTCCCCGATGTGATTTCATCCTTCAGCAGTTATCAACATGACATGGGTCAGTTGGTGAGACATTTCGGCGAGCTATAGAAGTCATATCGAGCTCACAAAACCTATCGGCAAGACTGCATTCTTTCGGAAAGACCACATGGTGAAGTCCTTCTCTCGGTGAGCATACCCAGGTTGAGGAGACCTCTTCATGTTGGGGGGACATTACCTCGAGTTCATGCCCTATCGTCGAGACATCATACATTTCGCTAAGACCTTTCATCAAAGCCCCTCTATCTCGGTGAGACCATCACACTCGGAGAGACATCTCCCTGATTCCATCCTTACTTCCCCAAACCTAAGCCCTTTTGCTTCGGTGTGACTTTCTAACTTCGCCAAGACCTTATGGCGAAGGCATGATCCTTTTCCAAGCTCCATTTCTTTCGATGGGGTCCCCTTTCTATCAACAGGACATTACATGGTCGGGGAGACCTCTTGCCGAGAATAAACCTTTCCCGGTGAGCTCCCCTTGATAGCACTCTCTTATCGCTGAGACATCATTGGGTCGGCAAGACATCTTACCGAACCCGTTCCATTCGTTTAGAGTCTCCCTGAGTTCTTTCTATTTCCCTAAGCTAAATATGTTTCGGTAAGACATCTATCATTCGGCGAGAACTCCTAGCAAATTCAAAATACTTTACCAAGGGGATAATCCCTTCAGAAAGACCGATGACCATCAGTGAGACATCTCATTGAGATACATTTCATTTCGGCAAGACTTTTTCTCTTCAACATTGTTGGAACTGTAAAAATTTGATGATTTTTCATGTTGTCCATACCCATGCATTTTCCAAATGAGTCTTACCTTGAGCACAATTTCTTGTCTTCATGATATTTTTACCCATATTTTTCCCATATAGCCCCATGAATTCCATTGAGTCTTGAAAAATTCACATCATGGTCTATATCAGCATGGGAGTACCAAGGTCTCCTTGATCCATTTTGTGTTTTCTACTTATAAATGTTTGTGTTGCCTATTGGAAAGACGTTTTTGATGTCTTAGCAATTGGTTTTTACCTATAGGCGGCTTTTGACAGGACTTCTTCATGGTTTTAGTGATAGAGGATGATTCAAATCAGTGGGAGTTATACCGTCATATTGAGGTCTTATCGATTTCAATGTCTCCCCGACTGACAACACAAAAGGCATATCGGCGAAGGAAATCATTTTTGATATATTATCATAGCGAACCCTTTTCATCTCAGTGACTAACACATTATGGGATCACTTCGGCCAAGCAATTTGTTTTCGATGTGAGGTCATGTCGAGGTCTTATTATCTCGCCGACTAGCAGTGGAAGGATTGACTTATCGGCAAGAGTTAATGGCTTCGGTGAAAGGTCATAGCAAAAAGGTTTATGTCTTGCTGACCGTGTGCGCATGGACTTGTTTCGGCCTGACCAAAAGTCTTTGGAGTAATGTCATAGCTAATTCAAATGTGTCCCACCGACCATATGCACGTGGAGGCTTATCGGTAAAATTAATGGCCATCGATGTAATGTCTTGGCGAGTGTTGCGTGTCTTACTAATCGACAACAAAGGGGCATATTGGTGGGAACATTTTCTTTTGGGGTGAGGTCTCGACGAGTGACCTTCGGTCTCATCGATGTTACACAAAAGGTTTCCATCAGCGTGAGAATATTTATGTCTGGGCAATCAAAGGTGAGCATAAGGTGCTTTTGATGGGACACAATGCAATCTGTGAAACGTCTTCCCAACATCAAAAGGTCACGGCAAAACACAAAGAACATGGGGTGACTTATAGGGTTGTCTCAATGACTATTTCATTGATGATTAACAAAAATTCAAATACTGTTGGCTGACATGTGAAAGCTCAAATACAATTGCTGGCCGACTTGGATTTTGAAATGATGTGTCTGTTTAGATACATGTGTATAAATATTCAGTCCTAATTGTGAATGGGGAGAATGAGATTAGATTTTAGAATAGACACAGGAGGTAGATTAGGAATGGATACAGTAGAATAAAGTTCTCATATCAGAGACTATGATGCATGTTTTCAAATGGTGATTTCAATGAAAATCAGTTGGTGTGGCAGTTTATTTCTAGTATCAATTGTTTGTTGAGTTTATTGAAAAGTATTGCTAAGTTGTCTCCAAGTTGACTCTTTCTGGTTGTTTAAATTGATATAACAAGTTTATCTTCAGTTTATCAATGCACATTTGTTGTATCTGTGTGATTAATTGATTGGTTCTTTCAAGGAGAGATTAAATCCTTTTAGTTGATCACAGTAATCAGGGAGATTCATCTGGATTATTAAAGTAGAGCTTAGTAGTCATAATCCTGCATGTTTATACAAGTTATAAATAGACCATATGCCGACAATTTGAGTTTCTACCATAATAAGTTGCCCACTTCTGTTTCATTTGACTCCACATACCCAATAAGGCACTGATCTCTACAATTTCATCATTTAGATTCATTTATTTTCTTTACATCTGTTAATTGAGCATTTTAGGATTTAGATTAAGAAGATTGTTGTTGCTATTTATATCAAGTTTGAATTCATTTGTTCACTTCCATCTGCCATTGTGGACAAATCATTGCAAGAAGGATAATCATAAGTCAAGTCTGCTTCATTTAGATAGGTACACCCGCCTAGATCTATCAGCACCTGAAGAGTAGAAGGTTTAATTCATTTGACCTTGTCTATTACCCTAAAGCATATCAAGAGATTGGCAGCCTCTTGAGGCATCCCACCTATGTTTTTGAGAGCTAATAGGCATGACACCACATTTATTGCCTCACTTCGATGAGACACCACGTCTATCAGCCAGACCTCCTGCTGAAGGAAAAATTATCGTCGAACTCGAACCTCTAGTGGGACCTTCTTCGGCGTGACTCCCCTCTTTCGGCCAGACATTATGCTGAAATCACAACCTTTTTCTGATGCCACTTTACTTTGACAAGAGTTCACCCCATCGGTGAGACATCTTGCCGAAGCCACTTTTCTCTCAGCAAGCTTCCTCCATGTCGCTGAGACGTCCTTCGGTCGGTGAGACTTTACACCGACCGAGGCTTCCTTTCACTGAACCGAGAGCATTTCAGGGAGACCTTTCATAGTCGGCAAGACATTCCGCCGAAAGCACAACTCTCCCCCCGAAGGCATCCTTGTCGGCAAGATATCTCCCGATCGCCGAGACTTCTCAGCAGGCCCATTTTGTTACACTGAAGCCACTTTGTCGCCGAGACCACATTTCTTTGGCCAGACATTATGCCGAAAGTTTTATCTTTCAGCGATGCTAACCCCATGTGCAATTGGTCGGTGGGACTTCAGCTTGTCGGGGTGACCTTTCGGCGAGACCCTTATCTTTTGGTGAATCCATTTCATTTTGGGGAGACAAGCTCCCTTCGTAGAGACCTCCTTCCAAACGTGGAATCTTTTGGCGAGGGCTCCCTCGGTCGGTGAGACACATAAAGACTCCTAGCAACATGATGTTTGGGCGACCGATGAGCCTCATTTGAATAGAACAGATTGCTTAGTCAACAAGACAATGGCAAAGTCTTGCCGACTTTACTTCTTGGAGCAATTTTATGCTAGACTAGATGGGAGATGCTTTCCAACTGAGCTCCCTTGACAAAAATGATCGTGTGCACGATCCAATCCTGTGAAACAAGGTCTCCATTAGTCCTCATAAGAAAATAAAATATATTATAATAAAATCCACTATTGCTTGTGATTACTTCATTTAATTTCCAACAAGAAGAAAACTAATTTAAGTTGAGACAAAACGAAAATTTGATGAAACAAGAAGAGAAACTCAGGTAGAAAACATAACTCTGAAGAGTAAAGCAAATAAACAAAAGCAACAAAAGCAAAAGAAAGGGGGACCCATTTTTTGCCAAAATAAAATGGTGTGGTTATGCAAGGCATAACAATTCCTTCTTTATTATTCTCATCAGCAATAACTGCATACACATGACCTGCATTTCATTGAATGAATAAATTAATTCTAGAAAACATGTAAAATGTAATAAAATGACTTAAAATTTTGATTTCAACTAATTAATAAGTCACAATACTTGGTTGCACTAGGTTAGATATATGGTCAAAGTCTACTGATAATTGCATTTGGTTCAACTGTAGTGCTTGTGGAACTTGATATGTGTCAATGGGAACTAAAGGTCTACAAGTCCATTCATCAACCCACTCTTTTGACTCATAGTCTTCCCATATAAAATTCATACATGAAGAAAAAAACATGCAATCACTCTTGTATAAATAATCAATAAACTTGCATTTGAACTTCTAAACAAGTGCAACTCTCTCGATCATGTAACTGTACAATAATCTTGGTACAACTTTCAATATTAGATTCATTTACCAACCAAAAATATCTAGAAACCATGGACTTACCTTGATTACCTAGTCCCATTGTGGAGTTACACCATTACACAATTATCGTTGCATCAGTCAACTTAGCATCGCCTTGGTACTTCTACTCTTCTCTAGCTAGGGCTCATTTTACACATGATTTGACACCATCATGCTCTCCCTTTCCATGTCCAGCCTCAATGAAATTCAAAAAATGTTGAACACCACTTGTCACATGCATCCTAGTCAACCAATAGAACATCCTTCAATTATTGAATTGTGAAATGTAGTTATCTAACCATATAATATGTTGATTGTATCTAATATTTCTTTCTCTTAAATTATCATAGAAAATTTGAAAGTGGCCTTGCAAAAACTCTATGGAATGAGTATGATCTTCATTGATGTAGAAGTGATACTCTCTTAATATCTTTTTGTATTTCTTTGTGCTATCATGTGCATGCATGAATACTATGTGTACAAAAATAATAACCTAAAAAGAGTTGTAATACTGAGATAGCACTTAATTTTATGGTTGCAATTTATGATTCTCAGCAAAATCTACAATATAAATAATGGTAACAAGAGGAAATGTATCCTTACATAAATTTCATTTCTTATCCAATCAACGAGCTCTATGTGTATACATTATTTACTCATAAACTATTTTCTCTTGAAAAACCATCATAAGTTTAGCTACAAAAATATATGTATTCACTAACACACATCTCTTCAACTCTTTTCCATATTTAAACCCATATGTCACTATCTTGTATTTTCCAAAAGTAACTATTTTTTTTTCCAATTTCATGTGTGCTCTCTAAATGTAGACATTTTTGCAAATGTTGCAAACCACCACAACTAACATGATCCTTTCAAACATGAATTCTTATAAAAAAAATTGGCCATCATCTTTTTCATATAATACACTTGAAATAAAATCTCTTGATGCTTTAAGAGGGACTTCTATACCACATTCTTGCAAAAAATAATTAGTATGCAAACACATATATGATGATAAATATTGTAATGCATGGAAAATTCAATATACATCCTACAACATGTAGTGCATACATGATTTATCTTAACATAAAAATGTTTGACCAAAAAGTGTTTAGGATATGGTTCACAATTTTGAGATCATATTCTCCTTCTAACATCTCTTTGATTGGATGAAACTCTTGTGTTATTTTTCAAAAAAAAAACCAATTAACACTCTTAATGCATCAACAACAACATTGTCTTTGTGTGGAAGTCTACCAAAAAATGCCCATAGAGAATTACTATTAGGATCCTCAATTGTTTCGTGTCTCCCAATGGCATTTAATAGTGTTCTACTTATTTTTAGTGACCTACTTGTTCTGGTATTTAAACGAGATTTTTTAGTTTTTTTGCTTACTTTAGGTTATGTAAGAACACATTGAGTAATGTTTCTATCTTTAGTGCGGGACATTGAACCTATTGAATTATACATACTAATTAGATTTCTTATAGTAGCACTTTCACCATTGGTATTGGATGATCTTAAGCCAAGGATCTTCATAGTGTCTCAAAAATTAATATTTTTAATCATTTCAACAAACAATTGGAACCTTCTAGTTTCACTTAAGCTCTCAAAATAAATTTTCCATATTTTATTATCCATTCTTCTACAAGTACGATTGGGAATCATGTTGGGCATTGGTTTCAAAATGTTTTCATCTATGTCAATTAGATAATTTGGTCTTTTATGAATAATTCTAGGAGGTTTTATGATTAGTGTGTTCTTGGTTTGCATTTGGTACATTTGATTGATCATTCCTTGTCTCAATAGGTGTGATTATTGGTGCTTGTTCTTGATATGAATTAGGTAAATTTGATCCATCATTTATATCCTCAATAGGTTTTTCAGTATTTGATTCTACATTAATATCAGTTGGTATAGATGGTGTACCTTCTCCAACTTTTCTCATTTCACATAGTCTTTTCATGCACTCTCTTTGTTTTTTCTTTTTTGCATCAAGATGTTCGGGTGGTCCTCAATTATTCCTTCCCATGGTTAATATCAATTGTTCATAAATAAAAAATATATATTATGAATATATGTTAATAAATATTGTAATTTGAACAAAATAAGTTAATTAATCAAATTACTTAAAAATGTATAAAATTACCTAAACAAATTTGAAATCACCTAAACATATATGAAATTACTTAAATAAATATAAAATTTCTTAAACATATATTAAATTACTTTAAAAATTTACTCTTTTTTTTACATCTAAATGATAAATTACTTAATCAAGTTAACAAATTATCAATAAAATATGAAATAGACATCAAAATTGACAATAAAAAATGTTATACAAATAAAAAAACATTGAACAATCAGTTAATTGTAAATTTCCAATGTACTTAAATCATTTAAACTCAAATAAAACAACCAAATCTCTTACACGGTTAGAAAAAGATGTATAAGAAGTGGAGCTAGTTGCAATGGGACCTTCAACATGACTATCGTGTGATTTTTGGGCAATTAGGAATCTATTTAAACTAAACAAAATACGTGCATGTTATTTTAAATAACACATATGTGTTATGTTTCCATAACATGTAAGTGTTATTGTAGTGTTGAAAAATGCCATATGTGATAGTTAGCGCCCTTCTTGTTAAGTTGAGCATAATGTTAACTTGATTTAGTGTTGTAATGTGTTTAACACATTTGCATTAGGTCTTGGGCCCTTGTAAACTAAATGAACTTAATTGTGCCTTATTTAGGGTGTTGTAAAATGTTGTACCACACTTTCACACTAATCTATGGTTTTCATTTAATTGGGCTTCTTTATGCCTTATTTGGCCTTATTTTGCATCCACAAGCCTTATAATGCATCTTTCTGAGGATAATCCCAACATAAACCAACATCCAATCATAATTCATGTCTTTTTAGGTTGTGTGGCCCATATTTAGTGATATGTGACTCATACACCACCTTGGGCGTATGAGTCCCACCTAAGTTTTAGGGCCTCAATCTTGATTTCACATGAATCTAAGAATTCTTGAAAAATGTGTCCCATAGTCAATCCTAATGGGACTCATATGCCACTTTTGGTGTATGAGTCTCATGTGGCTCAAAATTAAATTAAATTCAAATTCTTGGTGGGATTTTATTCTCCTAGATCTAATGTCGGCTTGCAGTGTTGTAATTTCTAGAAATTTGGCATAAACAAGTATAAATACAATATTATTTCACTCATTTTTTACCTAGTAAGTTTACAAGTGATCTAGCACCTTGAGTATTCATACATTATAGAAAATTGGAGAATTCAAGAGCATTGAAGAGATGATTATCAAGTATTTTGGAGCATTATTCAAGTATCAAGCATCATGTCAAAATCATCATGTGTCATGTTTGTTTTTGAGCTAACAATTGTGATGTGGGGTTTCATGATTCAAGCAACCATTCAATTCAAGACCTATCACATTCAAGAAAGAGTCAAGATCTACATCCATTGGATTCATTTCATACATGTTTGCAACACTTTATTGCTAGGGTTTGGTGAGTTGTAACATTATATTTTGTTTATTCATCATTCCTCCTTTCCATTTGATTTCATTACAAGGTTTGATTACCAAAACAGGGTTTCACCAAAGGAAAACCCCTTTCTACTAACAAAACAACATTTTTTCCTTTCTTTAGTGTGTGATTTGTAGATCTAGGTTAAATACATATTGAAGAGAAAGTTTGGAGAAAGTTGTTAAAGTGTTCAAAGTAGTCCAAGTTGTCACCTTGTTTAGGAGATCATTGGGAGACATCTACACAGTAGAATTCAACACTTTAAACCAGGAAATAAAGTCGAGAAGATTAGGTAGAGATTGAAGAGCAGATCTAGATCTTAATTCTTCAAAAAATCCAAACTATATTGATACGCCACTTTTGGTGTATGAGTCCTATTCCAGTGACATTTCCAAATTTAAGGTGTTTCAAATATATCTCCACTAGATTTTTGTTCCTACCTAGAAACCCTAATCTGGGACTAAATCGCCCATACTAGGGTATGAGTCCCAATCTACATTAAATTCAACATTTTCAACATTTAAAGTCTTCAATCAAGTGGCTATAGGTTTCCAGGTGTCCCTCTTTTCTCTTTCTACTTTTTTTCTATTTTACATCTATTTCTAGGTCATTCATTTGAGTTTTGCATATCTTTTGGTTTTGTCATTAAATATTGCATATTGATTTTCTTTCCATGCCCTAGCTTGGTGGTGAAACCCTCTTTATTCTCTAATCATACCCTAGGAAACCCTATTTCAAGATCTCTTTCCCTTACTTTATCCTTGGATTTAGGTCTCTAGGGTTTCCTTGAGTGAGTGTAGAAGATTGTTGTTCTATGTCTTAAACCAAAGTCAATGACAATTTTCAACCTTTCAGTTATTAATCCCTAAACTTAAGAGTTTTCACTCTGGCCTCCACTTAGAAACACCTATAATGTCAAAAATACGTGTTTGATTTTAACTTTAAAAAACACCTGCATGCTTTGCTTATTTTTGGGTTTGTAGGATGGATTTACCTTTACAAAACACATACATGATTTTAACTTAGCAAAATGTGTGCATGTTTTACTTAGTTTTGGGTTTGAACAATAGATTCACCTTTACAAAACATGTATGTGCTTTTAACTTAACAAAACATGTGTATTTTTTTCTTAGTGTTAGGCTTAGGATGGATTTAACTTACCAAAACCCTATGCACTTAACCCTATCAACTATACACTTAACCCTAAATATATACCCATAACCCTAAACCCTAGATACCCTATATATTCAACCATAAACCTTATCCCTCAACCCTCAACCCTAAACCATAGGGAGAGAGGTTAGATAGAGAGAGGTAGATCTATGGAACTAAAGCCTATACCCTATACCTTATACCATCAACCCTAAACATTATCCCTCAAACTTAGGAACTAAAGCCAATAGGTTAAACCCTTAACCATATACTCAACCCTATACCCTCAACTCTAAACCCTAAACCGTATACCCTATACCTTATACCCTATTCCCTATACCCTATTCCCTATACCATCAACCCTAAACCCATAAACCATAGGCCTTACACCATAAATAATGAATAACTTAGAGATATTAAGGGGATAGAGGAGAGATATATAGGAGATAAAGAGTGGTGAGATATAGAGAAGAGAAGTAGAGAAAGAGAGATATGTGAGATAGAGAGAAGGGATATCTGCATAGGGAGCTAGGGAGAGGTAAATAAGGAGGGATGAGGGGAGAGGCAGGAGATGTGATACTTAACCACAAAAACACATATATGTGTTGTTAGCCATCAAGATGTGTGGTGATGAACAAGTCTCAAATGAAGAGAACATACTCTATGATTAAGCCATGTGATGTGAGGCTCCTAAATCAAGTATCCACCTCTTTGACTCAAAATATACAACTACAAGAAATGATTTCTCCTTATGTCAATTGAACTTTGATGAAGAAGAAGAATATGAACCCTTTGACGATGAAGGAAAATAAATTTGATGCTTTTTAAGAAGGTGCTTCAACTTATCAATTTTTTTTTTTTTTAAATGATTTTCATCATGCCCTATTTTTTTGTAATATGCACAAGTAGGCATCACCTTGTTAGATGACTCCCCTTTTGAAGGAGCGGATTCATATTCTTTATGTGGCTTATTTTTATTCTTTTGATTCTTATCAGGATTCCCTGATTCTTTATGTACCTTAGACTCACTATCCAACAATGCTTGTGACTTGGAAGACTTGATTATACCCATATTATTTAACTTAGCTTCCTATTATATTAGGAGATTTTCAAAGTCATCAAACTTAGGATCAATTTATGATGCTCCCATAGAAAGTCAATGGATATGAAAGATAAAGAAAAATACTAAATACTTAGGACCAAGCTTGGATATCACATTCAAAATCAATTGTAAATCCTTTTTATCTGTTTAATTTAAGATTTCCCCATTGCAAGAAAACAAACCAAGCAAAAGAAAGAAATCAACTACTACAAGATTACCCCCCACCATCCCCCCAAATTACTCAATCAATAAAACCCCCCCAAAAAAAATATATGATTTGACACTTTATACTTAGTGCAATTCCAAGTGCCACTTTCCAAAAAAAGGGAAGTGGACTTGATCTTAGTGCTTAAAGATACCAAATTTTTCCACAAGCTCAAAGTAAAAAATTTACATAGAACGGGATCAATTTGATCACACCATTGGAAATTACACGAAAAATTTTGCACTTTAAAAAAAATCACCCAAAAATGTTATCATAGAAGCAAGAACAAAGTGCCAAAAGTTCCCAAAATGAGAATAATTCAACAACACCTATGAAAATATGCAATTTATTGAAAAAAAACAAGCACCGAAATCAAAAACCAACTACACCATTGTGTAAAGGATGAAATTCTACCCCAAATCCAAAAAATTGCATTGAAAAAGATGTCTATATGACCAAGTTATGGGTCTCCAAAGTTTTCCTTACAAAATGAAAATTCCAATTAAGAGGGGGGAGAAAATCTTTAAGGAGTGTTTATGTCACATTGAAGTGACACTGATGTCAGCAACTCATGAGATTAAATTTGATTGCCGACTAGTCGTCATGGTCAACACAGGCTCGACAGCCAATAAAATTTGTAAAAGAATATTCCTTTTGTTGGAATATGTGTACGGTTTCAAAAATGACCAGAATATTCTATGGTTGAAGATGTTGCAGGTGGGTTTGGGCCCTATGTGGAAAGTTGAAGCCGCACCATGTGTCTAAGCCTAAACAACTAGTACCCTATGGGTAAGAAGGTACACAAATTTGCACAACAATAAAAAATAATAATTTTAAAATAAAATTTTCTAAAAAATTTGACTATATATATATTTAATTTCCATAAAAATTAAACAAATCAACTGATTTTTTTTGTGACTGTACCCTGCATAGTAAGGGTGACTATACATTCATATGGATGATGAAGAAAGGCAATTTTTTTCTTCAGGCTCCTAGTGAAGTGTTCAAATTTTAACAATTTGACAATCGATCTTAGGGTTTTGGGGATTTCGAGAGGCAATGAAAAAGTTGAATTTGACCCAAAATGCTCCAAAATTGCAACAACCTCCTAGATATGGAAACAACTCTTTAGCTTCAAACTCTCATAGATCTCGCCTCATATGTTTGATTTGGACAAAACAAAAGGAAATTTTGACTTTCTCAAACCCTCTGATCTCAATGGTGAGCTCATATTTGCACGAACAAGCTTTGATTTGAACCTACAATATAAATCCATAAAGAGGAAAGCCCCAAAGCTGATATTTCTTTCAAGTTTTCCTAATTTTCTAGGTCATCAATTGATGTAAAAGAAGAGCATACTCAACTTTTCAAGATCAACCAAGATTTGTAGCCTAGATCTCTCAATATAGACGAACAAGAAGCAATCCCACAAGCTCTAATACCTTGTAGGAATTGGTATAGAATGACTTTACCATGCAATATTTGGTTGAAGATTATATCCACCCAAGGTTTAAGAACTTCATAAAAGCAAAAGAGAGATCAACTATCAAAGAATATTTCTATTCTATCAAAGGATGCAAATGATAGTAATTTTTGTATCAATGATATCAATCAATATGATATACATATGAGAAAACCTAGGTATATAAGTAAGGTGTGACATAGGATTAATTAGGATCATGAAAACTATCTTAATTGTATGTTATGTGACAACTTATCATAACTACCTAAGACATGTGTTAAAAATCAAAATATAAGATCTAATGAAAACTAACAGCTTCTAGAAATATTCCCTCCTAAGACCTAAGTAAACTTAACATGTAAATAGGACCTACTAATCACTAGATAGGTAAAATACATATTTACACCAACAATACCCATTTTTAATTGAATTGCATTGTTTCCTTAAGGCCTATGTTATTATTGGGAAACATAGCATTTAATAACCCAATTCTAAATAATGGACACATGATTCCAGTGGCATTTTGTAAATAACCATATTAAATGTGTATTGTGCTAACACTCCAATTATAGAAAACTAAGATCAAGTGAAAAGGGCACACTAAGTGAGGAGCAAATAAAATCATGCTTTGAATACTTACAATACTCATATTACTAGTTGATCTATCTTGTCAAAAGTTTCAAACCCCAAGATTTGAGGAATTTCTTCAATCAACAAAAACTACCATGTCTATGTTACCACATTTTTCATACATGTCTACCAAAGCATTTTATCAAACATATTTATTTATATCATTGATTACATTATATTGCTAATAGATTTCAAACTCAAAGCATTACTTCAAATTTCATAACTAATAACTAGAATCACTGATACATGACAAAATTTCAATTGTAATCTAATTTTTTTAAATTCAACCTATTAATTGCAGTTATGCAATTACTTCACATACATTGTTGATGAACTGGGAGAAATTGTAAATTACATTTGCTTTTCATGCATTCCATGAGATTGTAATCCATATTTCCATAGGTCTTAGGAAATTATTTAAATGTTTGATTTAAATAATTTTTTCATAAGTCTTTTATTCTTACAAAGACGATAATTATCATGCATGTAATGACAATCTTAAATATTGAAGAAAGTATGACAGTGTCACATTTCATAATCAAGCAATGAAGACTTGAAGATAGTGACAGTTGCATCATGATAAAGGGAAGATGAATAATCACAGTCAAATGAAGGTATTGATAGTGTGTATCTTGCAGGATTGAGATTCACACAAAGGGTAGAGTTCAAGGTTTTCAAAGGTAGAAAGTTGTGCAAGAGTTTGTAATAATGAATTAAATGGTAAAGAGAAGTCTTCATATATGAACGGACTGGCATTCCATTTAGTGGATAGTCAAAGATTTTATCAATAAAGAATAGCAAGGTTCTTAGCACCATAAAATGGCATGATGTCAAGTGTTTTCAAAAGTAAAAGGGGATCACAGTGCCAAATAAATGAAAGAGGGAAAGATAAGGTAATTTACATGTAGCTGATTAGAAAATTTCCATGTAGCACCCTATATTGAGCTTTTTGCTACTTTGAAATTTTGTGAAATTTATTGCTTGAGAAAGAAAGCAGGAGATAGTTAATGTTAAAGGAGAAGACTTCAAATGAGGGTAGTCCTATGTGCATAGCAATGAAGGAAATGGTGAACAAATGAGGCACAGTCTTATCATGACAGTCATGTCTAGGGAGTCATAATATTCATATCAATATGAAACAATGCCACAAAGGAAGGATATATAGAAATCAAATAAAAAACAACAGTCAACTCTAAAGGGTAACCTTTGACAAGAAAGTGAAGAGAAAATGCAGTCATTATGTTGGTAGTAGGGTAGAGTTTGCAGTTTGAAAGCTTTGACAATCATGATTATAAGGATAGTATTATTTAGTTTTAGTTGTGCAAACTTAAGAAGGCATAAAGGAGAGTGACTTCAATCTATTTTAAAGGATAGTGATTACATTGCATTGCACATCTTTAAAATCAAATCATTACTTCACATTACATAACTAATGTAACTAGATGTTTATAGATGACAAAATTTCAATTATAATCTAATGTTTTTGAAAGTCAACCTAAGTGCAACTATTATGCAATTACTAATGCATAACTAATAACTAGAAGAAGCTTCCAATTGCAATTTTTTTCATTTCATTCCATGAGACCACATTGGTTTGAGGTATTTCCTTGAGGTATTTTTTCAAATCCTATGTATAAGTTTACATGAATTCGTCTATTATGTCATGTTTTTCAAATTTTTCTTCAAATTCCTAAAAAAAAAAATTTTTTATGCAACTTCCATCTAATTTAATGTTGAATTCTATGTATAACAATGAAGATTAATAAAATCATCAAATGAATGTCTATATTGTCCAAACAAAAAAAAGCCTAATATAAACATCTAGCTAAAATGAATTAGAGTGAATTCCACTATACATGATGGAAATGGACTACTATAAGCAATGCAAATGGAATTCATAGGCAAGTTTGTGTTAAGTTGATATCCTCTATATATAATTTTACATGAATTCATCTAAATTATGTCATGAACTTTTCATTTTTTTCTTCAAACTCCTAAAAATTAAAATTTTGTATCCAACTTCCATCTAATTCAATGTTGAATTGTATGTAAAACTAAATATAAAATCATGAAAGGAATTGTTTATAATGTCAAAAATAAACAAAAAAACTCAATATAAACATTTCAATTGTATCAAAATGAATATATTACCTAAGATAAGGAAAAATGATGTAGAAATTTCAAATTGTCTTCTTCTATGTTGTCTAGCATGCAAATTCATGCTAAAATGGTGATGGATCAAGCATAATTTAGTACAACAACAAGTAAACTACATAAAAAGGAATTTTTGAGTCGGATAAAGCGTAGAACAAGACAAATGCAGAGAATTGTGGACCTAAATCACAAGTTAAGTCATTTTTTACCATTTTTGGAAAAGGAGCATTTTGCACTCACCAAATTTGGTGAGTGCCAAATGTGATGCAAAATGTGATACATTATTAGGAATTGAATATTTAGAACAAGTAAAACCAAGAACACACCATTTAACTACACTTGGGTATAAGTGAAGGTGATACATTATTAGGACTTGAATATTTAGAAGGATTACAATTATAAATATCAATTATGATACTTCGAAGACTTGAATAAAGAAGGATTACAATTAAACATAGATAATATACCATGATTTTTGATAGAAGATCAATGGTTATAGCCTTCAGAGAGTGGTTTAAGGATCTAGGGGATGAAAAATGTGAAAGTGGTATCCAATATGGATCTTTAGAGATATGTGATGAAAACCTTCAACTATATACCTTAAACCCTAAACCCTCTAACCTCAAACACTTAAACCCTCAACCCTTAAACCCTAATACCTCAATCCTCAAACCTCTACCCTATCAATTAAACCCTCAACCCTTGTTGCTCAACCTTAATCCCAAAATCCTCAAACCTTAAACCCCCAACCCTCAATCCTCTACCCTATTAATTAAACCCTCTACCCTATACATTAAACCCTAATCACTCATACCTCAAACCTTAAACTATAATAATTGAAGCCTCAACCCTCAACCCTATACATTAAACCCTCAACACTAATCCCTCAGCTTTATACCTTAAACCCTAATCCTTGAAACTTCAAACCTTAAACCCTCAACCTTTAAACACTAATGCCTCAACCCTCATCCCTTAACCCTAAACCCTAAACCCTGAACCTAAAACCCTTGAACCTAATTTATCAACCCTATACCTTACACCCTAAACCCTCTACCCTCTACCTTCTATGCTACAAATTAAACCATCAACCCTAATACCTCAAAACTATCCCTTAAACCTTCATCCATCAACCCTCAACCCTCTACCCTCTACACTATACATTAAACCCTCAACCATAAGTGGGAGAGGTATGAGAGAGAGAAGTGAGATGGAGAGAGAAAGAAAAATATTTGAGAGAGGGAGTTGGAGTGAGAAAGTGAGAAAGACCTAAGAGGGAGAGAGAGAGAGGGTGTGAGAGAGTTTTCTAGGTAGGGTGGTAGAGAGTGAAACTTGAGAGAGAGAGACTTGAGATGGGGAGAGAGTTATCTAGTTAGGGTGGGGGGAAGAGACCTAAGAGATAGAGATGGGTTGGGAGTGATATTTTGAGGGACAAATCTAAGAGAGAGGAAGTGGGAGATACCTAAGAAAGAGATGATAGGGAGAGAGAAATACAAAGACCTGAGAGAGGGAGTTGGAGTGACAAAGACAAATAATTGAGATGGAGAGAGAGGGGGTTGGAGTAGAGAGTAGTCTAGGTAGGGTGTGAGGGAGTGAGACTTGAGAGAGAGATACTTGAGAGGGAGAGAGAGAGTTATCTAGTTAGGGTGGGAGGGAGAGAACTAAGAGAGGGAGGGGGTTGGGAGGGATATTTTGAGGGAGTTGGAGACACTTGAGAGAGATATACCTAAGAGAGAGAGATGAGAGGGAGCGAGAAATACAAATACTTGAGAGAGGAAGTTGGAGTGAGAGAGAGAGGGGGTTGGACTGAGAGAGAGTTGTCTAGGTAAGGTAGGAGGGTGTGAGACCTAAGAGACAAAGACTTGAGAGGGAGAGAGAGAGTTGTCTAGTTAGGGTGGGGGGAGAGACTTGAGAGAGGGAGAGGGGTTGGGAGGGATATTTTGAGGAATAGACTTGAGAAAGAGGGAGTGGGAGACACCTGAGAGAGAGACCTGAGAGGGAGATACCTAAGAGAGAGAGAGATGAGAGATTGATTTCTAGGTAGGGTGGGAGGGATATTTTGAGAGAGAGAGAGGGAGTACCTAAGAGAGGGAGTATGAAGAGGGGGTTAGAGTGAGAGAGATTATTCTAGGTAGGGTGGGAGGGAGTGAGAGCTGAGAGAGAGAGAGAGACTTGAGAGGGAGAGAATTATCTAGTTAAGGTAGGGGGAGAGACCTAAGAGAGGGAGAGGGGTTGGGAGGGATATTTTGAGTGAGATAATTGGGAGAGATGGAGTGTGTGGGAGGGGACTACAATGAGAGAGAGTAGTCTAGGTAGGGTGGGAGGGAGTGAGACCTGAGAGAGAGACTTGAGAGGGAAAGAGAGAGTTATCTATTTAGGTTGAAGGGAGAGACCTGAGAGAGGGAGAAGGGTGGGGAGGGATATTTTGAGGGAGAAACCTAAGAGAGAGGGAATGGGAGACACTTGAGAGAGAGACCTAAGAGGGAGAGAGAAATATAAAGACCTAATAGAGGGAGTTGGAGTGTGAGAGAGAGAGGGAATGTGAGATAGGGGGTTGGAGTGAGAGAGTAGTCTAGGTAGGGTGTGAGGGAGTGAGACTTGAGAGAGAGAGACTTGAGAGGGAGAGAGAGAGTTATCTAGTTAGGGTGGGAGGAAGAGAACTGAGAGAGGGAGGGCTTGGAGGGACACTTGAGAGAGAGAGACAAATACTGATTGGAGAGAGAGAGGGTGGGAGTTGATCTACTATTGGAGAAAGAGAGTTATCTATTTAGGATGGGAGGGAGAGACCTGCGAGAGGGAGAGGGGGTGGGAGGGAGTGAGACCTGAGAGAGAGAGAGAGAGAGAGAGAGAGAGAGATTACTACATGGAGAAAGAGAGTTATGTAGCTAGGATAGGAGGGATAAACCTGAGAGAGGGATTTGGAGTGAGAGAGAGTATTCTAAGTAGGTTGGGAGGGAGTGAGATATGAGAGAGAGACTTAAGAGGGAGAGGGAGAGTTATCTAGTTAGGGTGGGGGGAGAGACCTGAGAGAGGGAGAGGGGTTGGGAGGGATATATTGAGGGAGATATTTGAGAGAGAGGGAATGTGTGAGAGGGGGTTGGAGTGAGAGAGAAAATATTCTAGGTAGGGTGGGAGGGTGTGAGACCTGAGAGAGAGAGACTTGAGAGGAAGAGAGAGAGTTATCTAGTTAGGTTGGGGGAGAGACCTGAGAGAGGGAGAGGGGTGGGGAGGGATATTTTGAGGGAGAAACCTGAGAGAGAGACATAAGAGGGAGTGGGAGACACTTGAGAGAAAGACTTGAGAGAGAGATGAAAGGGAGAGAGAAATATAAATACCTAAGAGAGGGAGTTGGAGTGAGAGAGAGAGAGAGAGAGAGAAAGACCTGAAAGAGAGAGAGGGTGGGTTGGAGTGAGAGATTTGTCTTGGTAGGGTGGGAGGAAGTGACACCTGAGAGAGACTATTGTTGGAGAAAGAGAGTTATCAAGTTAGGATGGGAGGGGGAGACTTAAGAGAGGAAGAGGGGTGGGAGGGATATTTTGAGGGAGAGACCTGAGTGAGAGGGAGTCTGAGAGAGGGGGTTGGAGTGAGGGAGTGTTCTAGGTAGGGTGGGAGGGAGTGAGACCTAAGAGAGAGAGAGTTATCTACATAGGGTTGGGGGGAGAGACTTGAGAGAGGGAGAGGGGTTGGGAGGGATATTTTGAGGGAGAGACCTAAGAGATAGGGAGTGGGATATACTTGAGAGAGATATACCTAAGAGAGAGATAGATGAGATGGAGAGATAAATATAAAGACCTGGGAGAGGGAGTTGGAGTGAGAGAGAGAGAGAGTTATCTAGTTAGGATGGGAAGGAGAGACCTATGAGAGGGAGAGGAGGTGGGAGAGATATTTTGAGGGAGAGGCCTGAGAGGGAGGGAGTGTGAGAGAGGGGGTTGGTGTGAGAGAGTAGTCTAGGTAAGGGGGGAGTGAGAGGGAGAGAGAGAGTTATCTAGCTATGGTGGGGGGTGAGACTTGAGATAGGGAGAGGGGGTGGGAGGGGTATTTTGAGGGAGAGACGTAAGAGAGAGGGAGAGAAAGGGATCTAGAGACAACTAAGAGAGAGACCTTAGAGAAAGATAGACTTGAGAGGGAGAGAGAGGGAGAGGGAGTGAGAGAGACCTAAGAGAGATAAAATTGAAGAGGAGAGTTGTATAGTTAGGGTGGGAGGGAGAGAATTGAGAGAGGGAGAGGGGGTGCAAGATTATTTATGGTGAGAGAGAGAGACTTGAGAGAGGGAGAGGGAGTGCAAGAGATCAAAGAGACAGAGGGTGGGAGTGATAGAGTGAGGGAGAGACTTGAGAGAGAGGGGTGGGAGGGATAGAGTGAGGGAGAGACTTGAGAGAGATAAGGTGGGAGGGATACAAGGAGGAAGAAACCTAAGAGGGGAAGTTATCCTATACATTAAGCACTCAACCCTATACCTTAAACCATAAGGATGCAAGACAAGGTAGAGAGTGTAGGAGAGACCTAGATAGGGTTGAAAGAGAATAGGTATGTATTGGTTCAAAGGGAAGGATGCAGAGAGGGAGTGAAAGGTAAAACCTCAAATATCCATCAATGATCATAAACTACAAAATCTAAGTGTTATCAAATTTGTGGAGAGAGACACAAATAGAAATAAAAGTTGTTTTTTGTCAATGCAACTCATTTGGAAAACTCTAGTAAGTTACCCACTCTATCTACTAGATAGACCATGTACGAAGACATGAAGAATTATTTCATATCTTTGACTTTGGTTATTTGAGTGTGAATTGTGTCTGAGACAATTTTTCCTTGATCCAATAATCTTTCTCCTTTTAGAATTATATTAATAAACTAAAACATATAAGTCTAATAAGTCATGGATTCTTCCTTGCCCAAGCCTCTAAAGAACAAAGTAATAGTGTCCTATTTTAGAATAGAAGTCCGACCTTACAAGATTTTAAGGAATATTGGTGACCTAATTCCTTTATATCCTTAAACATTTCTTATTCATGTGTCTAATATGTCCATTAATGTCATTTTGATACTCCTTGATAGCCTCTGCTTCCAAAATCATCTCTCTCTCTCTCTCTCTCTC